>JAVJIF010009762.1:0-112867 GCA_038442645.1 Agave tequilana
TTGTTGAACTTGTTCTAATGGCAGACAAGTCGGATGCCACGATAGATATGTCGTACTTTGAACTACTAAAAGAAGGTAGTTTTTTTTTTTTTTTTTTCCGCTTTACTTTTTCCTGGAGGACCTGGAAGTTGGAAGAGGCCAGGGTGTTTAAATTTTAAGTTTGGTGTAAATTTTAAACTATAGCAGTTAAGGTTTGTTATGAAAATATAATTAGAATTAGGAACATGATATCATTATTTCGGAGTTTTTATGTCTTTTTATGTGTGTCTATATATGATCGAGTATTGCCCTTGAAAATATGACATTATATGAGGATAGGGGTGACAAGTGGGCCGGGTCGGGCCAGCCACCCGTCGGTACGGCTCGAGTTGGAACTCAAAACCTCAACCCAACTACACAACCTGGTGACCAACAATCCCACACAAATCTTGCATTAAGTGCGGGAGAAAAATATATTTAACATTTATGAGATGATTTTTATTTTTTTTAAATATCCGGTCATATCCGGCCCGGGTCTGAGGCGGGACCCAGTTCCAGAAATGAAACCCGAGCCCGGCCAAGGCCGCTTTATTTTGACCGGGCGGGCTGGCTCATCCCAGCCCGGCCGTAGGCCGCCATGCCAGCACGACACGGCCACGGCATGGCACGACATCCCCATATGAGGATGCAGTTCGAAGTACAAAATTTCCTTTTTATCTAAGTTTATTTATTTGTTGTCTACTTTGATTATAACGATGATTGAAGCCAATCATGTATGACAAATGTCGCCTTCAAACTTCTGCATCGGCGAGTTCAAGAAATTGATTTCTTGATTCTCTTCAGGGTATTCTTAGAGAGTTTGGGATCAATCTTTTGACCTTTATTTTGGACTAAATCCATAAATTTACGGGAAAGTGCTCATTTTTAAATTCCCTCAGCCGACAAATATTTCTTCCAGCCCCGTCACCTGTGTTTTCAATGCCAATCTACCGGTTGCCGTATAAATATATACAAAGGGGCCAGACAAACATATTAAATTTTTAAGGGCTAGTTCAAATTAAGTTCAAATGTGTTGTGTAGGGTTCAGGTCGTAAATAAACTATATTGGCGGCCCATTTAATTATTAGTGAAGAGGATCCGAGTCCGATATGGTGGGGGACGGATATTGCCAACCCAAAAACGATAAAGGCTCTTTGGATTAAGACCCCCAAAATTGATAAACGTCTCCATCCAAAAATTTCTAAAATAACCACAATGTCATTTTCTTCTTCGCTGCCTCCTCTCCCCTCCTCCCGGCGAACCCCCCTTGCCGGCGACCCCCTCCACCTTCCCAGCGAACCTCCTTTCCCTTCCTCCAGCGTACCACCCCCTCCTCCTCCGCACCCCCTCCTCCTCCTCTGGCGCCCCCCTCCCTGGCCTCCTCCCCCGATCTCCCCTCCAGATCAATTATGATAGTATGAGTGCTATCTATTTGACAAAAAATCAGGTATATTATGTTGAATTTTTTGAATTAAAATAAAAAGAAAAGCTTTCATTTCAAATTTTGTTTTACCAAGTCAACTTTGACCAAATCTCAGAATCTAAATCAGTTGAGAAAATATCTCAACTGTATGGATTTTCTGTTGAATTGTTATAAACAACTTAGGTTCTAAGGTTATAAATAGACCCCTAACTATAATAGTAAGACACACAACTCATTTCTCTTTTTTTATCTTAAAAGAAAACCTAAAGACTACTCTTCGTGAGAAGACTTCAGTTTTAAAAAGAATTTTTATCTTCATTTTCTGGGCAACTTCTTCATTTGAGCAGAGGCTCTGCCCTCCGTCTTAGGCTGAGTGCTGGTGAATCCGGGGACCCTTTACCGCTAGGAGAGAACGTCGATTCAACGTCTGGATAAGGAGACGGGCTTTTGATCCTTTAGGGCAGCGACATCGCGACTGCATTCCCCAGGTCAGATTCTTTTGTTTTATATTAATTATAATTGTTATTACATGTTAGAATAATTGTTATTTTATCTTAATTTAATTTGTAAAGATATTGCATGTTTTAGAAAATAGTATAAAATATCCAACATATTATGCAAAGATGAAACTTATTGATATCAGGTTCCACTTTGTTCGGGAGTTCTTGATGAAGTGACATCGAGTTAAAGAAAATTCACATGAAAAAAAATCCCGCTGATATGCTTACCAAGATTGTTTCGGGAGTGAAATTTGCACATTGCAGAGAATTACTCCATATCCTTCCAGTACTGTGAGCTCAGTGGAGCCCGTTTGGATGAACTACGTGTGGCTTAATCCCGTTGGGCATGAGTACGTAGGCAATCTCAATGGTGCAGCCAAATTGGAGTCGACATGGTGCTATATTATGCTCAGCTCAGATTTGAGAAATTTTCACCGAGGTGGAGAATTGTGGGGAGGGTAAAATCTTGTTGATAGAGTTTTTTAAACTCTGTTGAAGGTTAGCTAAAAATCGATGCAATCAATAGTGTCAAATACGAGAGCTCAGTCGTATCAATGGTAGATTGTACGGGAGGAATCTAACCTAGTCGACTATGCATTTGACCTAGTCACTAATAGAGAGTTAGAAATCTGTTTCATTACAGCCTAGCCGATGAGGCCAAATTTCTAGTCAACTAATAGGAGTTATTAGTCGACTAGAATATTTCCTAGACTAATGCGACTGCAGCGGCCTGTTTTCAAATTTGATTCTAAATTCGTTTCTGATCCGAATTAGGTGTTTTTTGTTTCCTTTTCTTCGTAGTTTCTTTGGCTATATAATGAGGGGTTACTGTTCCCAATATTTGTAACCTGAAATTGATTGATTCAATAAGAACTCTCTCCCTCTCCCCTACCCTGAGGATGTAGGCAAATTGTCGAACCTTGTTAATTTTGTGTTCTCTTTTTCTTTTCTATGTTTACTTGTTCGCGTGATTGATGACTATTCTCTGGTGTCCCTCTTCTCTGCTTGGATTCTCAACATGATTACTGTATTTCTTTAGTCACTATCTCACTCTTTTCTTTTACATAGCCATTTAATTTTAGTTGTTCCTTTCTTGATCCTCAGCATGACAGTGGACCGATCTGGAGTCATGAGAAGGCTGTAGTATCTTCACTTGATAGACAAAATAATTCTGGTGACGAGTGAAAAGACCAAGGAAGGAATGTTCACTATTTCATGAGGATCGAAGGTATAATTGTGAAAGCCCTGATTAAGGGGATTACTTCGGGAAATTATCTCAAAAAAAAGTCTTTTTTCATAATCTTTCAAAAAAAAGTCTGACTATAACATGTCATCCCCAAGTTTCCTCTCTACATCTTTCTGTATGTTCCATTAGTCTGTCTGTGTGCAATGAAGTCAAACCTTTTAGCCAGTCGAAGTATAATTCTATTGAACATAGGATATGTGGTCTTATACTCTTTTATGTTTCAATTTTGCTTTTTGCAGAATTTACTGCAAAGTTTATGAGCTTCTACAGGTTTGCTGCTGAAGGTTGGAGAACTACCTGCCACTTGAATCTCGGTTTTTTGCTATTTATTTTTTGATGGAATTTAATTCAAACTTCATGAGCTTCTACAGACAGAGTCGTCACCAAGGGCATGGGGGATGTGTTGCTGCCAGAGATGGGAACTACTAGCTCCTTAAATGGTGTGTTACCAAGCAGTGGAATCGATAACTTATCAAAGTAAAACGCGTACATGTAGTAAATGAAGTTTGATACGTTACTTCATAACCTCACACCTCCCATTTCTATATGGAGGATGGAGAGTATGTTCAGCTGCTGGAAGTGTGAAACTCTTGTATGATTGTGGTTATCCTGTGGCAGCTAGTTGCTGCAAACTTTTGCTTGCTTGGTCATGGTTGATTGTGTTGGGTACAAAGCGGCGCATTGCCTGTGAACTCTTGCTTTGGCCTACGAACTTCTCCTTTTCCATGGAAGAAGAAGCTTATCGGGTGCAAATTCTAGTCTCATGCTTTTATTGATATCTATTGCCTATTCTTTGTCACTTTGGGATTGTTATCTACTATTTTGCTAACTGCTAAGCCAAAGGGAGGGAAAAAAAAAAGGAATTTTGATTTCAAATTATCAGAAAAAAAACAGAAAAATAGGATAACCCTGTTGCTTCACCCGCCGCAAGGAAAGAGAAAAAGAATTTTTATTTTTTATTAAAAACCACCAAAGTACACTTCAAAAACCATAAAAAAATCTCAACAAATTTGAAAAGACCTTGACTCTCTGCCTAAATTAGAAACCTTCTGCGTTGTGATGAGGATTTCTTATAGGTGGGAGAATTTCTTACGGGTGGGTCTCTTCAAAAATAAAGAGGTAAAAATATTTTTATTGTTATCTCTTACAAATCTAATTATCTTTTAACTTATTCTTTTTAATGGTTTTATCCTGTTGAATCTCAACTGTATTTAATGCCTACTTATTTTTTTTTAAAGAATCTAGATGTACTTCCACTGTTGGCATCCATTTACTTCAAGCATAAACAACCTCTACCAGTTGCATTATATTTTTTATAAATGAACAAAATATGAAATAAAAATTTATCAACAAGTACTCTGTGTGTGTAATTCAGGCTTTAGATTTAAAAATTTATCAACAAAGATTTTTAAGATTTTGGATAATTCATGCTAAATGAATTTTTTAAATTTTTTTCTTTAGGTTACATGAGTCATAGATAATGATCCAATTAATAAAATTTATATATTAAAATTTTTGATTCAATCTAACTGAACAAACATAAAAGGAAAATTTTACTATAACCACTTACTTCACTTCATAATTAGGGAAAAAAAAACTTAGCTTCATAATTTTGCTTGTTACACCCTAATCCACATCAATATAAATTGGCTACTCCCAACTACCACTTATTTATATATATATTTTTTCTTTTTTACCCCTCTCCATCACCCCCGACGTTGTTCTCCCCCTCAACCTTGACCTCGACATAGTTACTCGCAGGTCGACCTGCGCGATCAAGTCGCCGTGTGAGTTGGAAAGGGGCGGAGCCTTGAATTTTTTTGATCGACCTTTGCAGATTCGTTTGTTCGTGCTCGTAGTGAGTTTGTGTTTAGATCTGAAAAGCATTAAAGATCATTCGAAGTCAGTGGACGGGGGTCTGCTGATGATGACGATGCGGATATGAGAATTGCGACTCATGCTCACAGTTTTCTGTAAGAATTGACTCAGAAATAAGACATTTTGTAAGGACTGCAATCATGGTGCGACATTTGACCATGACGCAGTCCTCACAAAAACTCAAAAATCAGACATTTTGTGAGGAATGCGACCATGGTCGCAATCCCTACGATCATGGTCGCAGTCCTATAAAGACTCAGAAATATGACATTTTTGTGAGAACTACAATCATGATTGCGGTTCTAAGAAATAGGGTTGTGGTCATTTTGTGAGGACTGCATCATAATCACAATTCTCAGAAATAAGGCATTATTTGAGGACTGTGATAATAGTCGCAGTCCTCAAAAATAGGACATTTTCGAAATGGTTCATTTTTTTTGAAGCGATTACTTAAGAACTTTTTCGTCTTTCGCCACTGATGAGTGCTTTAGCGCTTAACACGTGAGAGCACATCCTTTCTTTAAAATTAAGTTGATTAAAGCGAATAAAATTATGCGAGTGAGTTTTTTTCTTAATTGTAGTTTGACTTAAGTAGCTGAAACGAAATCGCCCAATATAAAATCAGATATAAGAAATTGTGATTTTAGAAACTTAAAAGTTAGGCTATAAATTTAGAAAAGTCCTATCCGTCAAATCCTGTTAATTCTCTTATCGTACAACTTGATTGGTTATATATCTTACAATATTATTATGTGAAAAAGAATTAGGTCTTTTTATAAAACATTTAAAATAAAATAAAAAATCTAATAAAAAATGAAATAGCCTATTCCTCAAAGAACCAATCTTCTTGAGAAAGAGAGGAGTGAGAGATTGATTAGGTTGTAAGAGAGAGTAGTTGGTTAATAGAGTGATTATTTCTCTCAGTTTTTCTTTCTTTCTGATTTATTACTTTTGCAATAATGTTGCAAACACATTTATATTAGTTACAGAAAATTATAGATATAATATATGATACAAGAAATGGATAAGGAAAGTTTTTATGTCGGATTCTATTTTATAGTCTTCTCTATTTTTAGAATAATAATAACGACAACGAAAGATGTTCTAGGGATTTTAAGATTTTCTTTAACTTGTATTTTAATTTTTAGTAGATACTAATTCAAAATTATCATGAATGTTACCCATTTTTTTCTATTGTTTTATTTCACTAATTTGTTTTTTTAGGATTAAATTTTTTATCTTCTAATATTTTGATATAACTTTTCTAAAAAGTTAATAAACACATCCTATATATCCTTTGATGTTCTGTTTTTATTTGCCCCCCCCCCCCCCCCCCCCCCCCCCCCCCTAATGACTCTAAAAAAAGTTGAAATTTTTTTACACTATGTGTATTCTTTGGAATGATATAAACTATAAGTCCCTTCAATCATGTATCAAACTACATTCTCAAATTAGTATTTTGTTCATTTCTGTAACTTCCGGTTCTAAATGTACATATCTCAGTGTTCGCCCAAAGGCTCATCGCTCTACTTTTGATGATGATTAACTCATGTAGTTATAGCACTAATGATCTTATGTTTATTTAGTCTCAGATATTTGATCAAGATTTTAGTAGGTGTTTAGTTTCAACAAAAGATAAGATCTTAGTTGGTATTTAGCTTCAATAAAAGATTCGAACTCAAGTTTTGGAGCTAGCACATGTTGATTCAAGAGCTCGCGCATCAAGATCGCATCAAGTACTCAAGAGGAGTCTAGCTTATTGGATCAAGCTTTGGACCAAGTCAAGAAGGAGAAGAAGATTTTCAAGAAGACTTGTGTCATGTTTGTAAGTGTTATGATTTGTGTTTTAGATAAAATGTAAAGGATAGATTAGTTGTGGATTGCTCAAGTTCATACACACACACAAAATTTATATGTGTTTTCATAAGATAATTTTGAGTTTAAAAAAATACCATTTTGATTTTTGAGCTTCAAAGTATACATCTTTATGTTTCATGAATCGAGTTCATCAAAATGAGTTTATATGGTTTATACATGTTTTGGATTTCATCCATATACATTGTGAATTTGATTATTTAGAAAAACTTATCTGGTGTTTCTATATCACATGTTTAAGTTTTGTATTTATCAAAACTTATTTTAGAGCTTATTGCCAAAACATAGATATTTCATCTCATGTGTGTATTGGATCATATTCATACACTTTAAGCTTCAAAAGAGTTTAAAATATCTTATTTTTGTATTTAGAGAAGTTTTGATTTCAATTTGAAGATTGATTTTTGAAATACGAATTTTTGTTTAAGGCAAAATTTCTTTATTACAAAAATAGTTCAAAATATTTGTAATATGTATTGATTTTTGATCAAACATGTTTGTATATCAAAGTATGTTAATGAACTTATTTTTGTGGAATTTATGGGATTTTATTTGAGTTAAAAAGATAAGTTTTCAAGTTTCAAAATTCCAGCCAGACTCAGCTGGCGGTCGACTGGACGGTCGACAGGACTAGGAGTCGGTCGACCGGATCAGGAGTCCGATGTGCGCGAGATGTGCACAAAGGACCAGCCTACAAAGTCGGTCGACAGCGCGATCGACCGACCAACTGAAAGCACCCAGCTCTCGAGTGCGGCGGTCGACCAGGCGGTCGACCGATAGCTTGGCCCGGTCGACCGGGCGGTCCATCGGAGGCACAACGGTCAGAACTCTAACCGTTGGCCGGTCGACCGGGCAGTCGACCGACAGCAGAATTTCCTGCTGAGTTGGACCCCAACGGCTGGATTTTGGAGGCCTATATATTGGGGCTGTTTTGGGTTATTTAGATAAGATTTTTGAGAGTTTTTAAACTAGTTTTTCTTATCTCTTGTAGAGTTTTTCTTCACTTATTTTAGAGGTAATATTTCTATATCAAAAGGAGATTTTATCATGAGTGTTTTCAAAAGTGATTTCTTGAGTTTTTCACCACAAAATCTATCCTAGTTTTTTCTCACACAATCTTGAGCTATCTATTGCTATATCAATCCTCTAGTGATCTTTGTTGTGAGAGTGTTTTTAGGTGATCCAAGTGTAAATCATCAAGTGTTCATTCTTATATTTGAGGAGACGAACTTGCGGGTTCGTGTTGTTTCGAGTTCTTGCGGGAGCTCAGTGTAGAGGTGCGGCCTTGGCAAGCTAGTGTGCTTGCGTGTGTTATTCTTGTGGCACAAGAGAGGGACTAATGAGTCTAAAGAGTTCTAGTGTGAACTCGTTGTAGGTGTTGCAACATCGAGTGATCCAGTGGGATCGGTTTTAATGAAAATCCTTCATAGTGTTGAAGGCGGGTATGTAAAGGAAGGGTGCTCGAACCTCAAAATAAATCTCCTGTGTTTGCAATTGCTCTTTCTATCTCTCACTTGTGTTTATATCTTGCATGCTTACATTGCTTATATCTTTATATGCTTGATATATCTTGTGTCTTATTGATATATGCTTGGGATTGTTTGCTCACACTTATATTCAACTAAGAGAGCCATAGTGGTACCCCAACTCTTAATCTAGAGGAATCTTGAGGAGATAGTCCAGAGCCCTTCACCGAGAATTCGGCTACACTCTTGTATTATACTTGGTGTATTTTACATAATAGTTTTTAGTTTGCTTAAATACATTTAATTCTGTATTAATTATCATTAGATTAGCTTGTCACCTATTCACCCCCTCAAGGTGATCTACACTCAGTACTAGTACTCGATATGGTGAAAATACTTGATTTGACCTTCTTATTAGCCAGACTGAGCCTACAGATCCAGATATTAGTTCTCAATATTTTGTATTTTTCTAACTTTTTTAAATTTTTTGGATTTTTGGAAAAAAAATATCCTGAATTCGATGTCGACCGGTACTGCTGATCGATTCTAAGATTTTTAATTAACAAAGAGAGATGATTTTCGTGACTTTGATTTCACACTATTATTTAGGGCAATATTTTCTATTTTTGAGAATTCTGGGGATTTTTTTTGAATTAATCAAAATTTAACCAAATAAAATAATAATATAAAAATATTTTTTTCTTTTTCTCTTTTTTCCTTCCTCCTTTTCTTTCTCCTTTCTTCTTCACATTTCTCTCCACCGCTCCAACCCATCTCGTCTTTCTCTCGCTTATTTTCTCTCTCTCCCTTTCCCTCTCCCTCTCTACATCTCATTCTTTCTCACTCTCTTTCCCCCTCACCCACTCTCTCTGCCAACCACCAAGCTCATCGCCAGCTAGGCCCAATCGTCGCCAGCCTACTCCCCTTCTCTTTCTCTCTCCCCTTCACCTCACTCTCTCTATCTTTCTATCGTCCTTTCTCTCATACTCTTTATCTCTCTCCCCTCCATTCTTCCGACCAGTCAGCGGCAGCCAACCCTCTGCTGTAGCACGACTGTGACCAGTGTCGCGCCCAACCTCGGGCCACCTTCCCCTCCCCTACTCTCCTTCTTTCTCTCTCTTTCTCCTTCTCTCTCTCTCTCTCGTATTCTCTCTTCCCAGTGCTGCCAGCGGCCAGGGCCGCCGTTGTCGGCCCAGCACTATCGCGCAGCTGCTGGCTGCCGTTCCTCTCTCCCTGTTGCTTTCCTCTCTCTTTCTATCTCGTTCTCTCTCTCTCTCTCTCTTTCTCCCTATTGGATCATAATCCGACCCAAAACCCGTTAACACAATTACCCAATCACTTATATTATGGTTATGGGTTATTGGATCTAAACCCGACCCGATAGCAACCCAACCCGCATCCAATAAAGGTAAATTTTGCGTAAACCCCCTGATAATTTAGAATATTTGTATTTTAGACCTTATTATTACAAATCTAATCCATTTATTGTCTTTTAGTATTCAGGCTATATCTTGACCATCTGGAGTCCGATTTGGACGATTCTCGAACCTTTATGATCGTAGAAAAGAGAATTACATTTTTGTGATACTATTGTAAGTGTTTTTCTTTATAATTTATATTTCAATGTGTTGAATAAATTTAATTTATTAAATTATATTTATCGTCCAATAACTCATGTAAATGGTAAATCACTGAAATTAAAATATGTATGAGTACTTTTAAACATATTCAATAAAATAATATTTATTGTGATTCTTGATTTTATATAAAATGTAGATGATTATTAGACTATAGATTAAAAAAAATTCAATAATAAATTGGTAATTTTTAATATTGTTGTGAAGAATTTGAAAATAGATAGGTGTACATGATTACATTGTGATATCAGTTAGGTTAATGTTATCGAGATCCTTGGAATGAATATTGTTAAATTGATATATGTTCATGTTAACGATATCACACTGATATTGTCACTGTTACCTGAATCATGAGAACCAACACTATTATACTCAACACATGTTTTAATTATATTAATGTGCATTTTTGTGTGTTTGTTTTATGATATCGGATATTGTTATTTCATATTCATGTATCACCGTTACATGGACCCACTCAAGTATATGACCTGACTGCTTTTATATCACTGTTATTGACATGACACTCTTATTGTCTGATCTTATTGGCCACTGATATGCAATGTGTGGAACTAAGTACCACGTGGAGCTAAGTGCTACACAGAGTAAAGAGCCACACTACAAACACACGTGGTAGGGGTACCTCTTGAATCCCGTGGGAGCTACCTCTAGAATCCACGGGGGCCATCTCTAGAATCCAACATCTCCTGGATCTCTTGTCTCTTGTTACACTGTTTAATGATATAGACACTACTTATGTCATGTTATCTTTTACATGCTATAATCACTATTATTATTCCTGATTTATTGTATAGTTAAAATATAACAGGGGGTTGGGAAAACCGGACGGTTGACTAGATCTTATCGGGTGGATGTTCTTGGATCCATATTCGTCCCACCACGGGGAACGTGACAGTACTGGCTACCACTTGTATATAACTCATTGAGTTTCTTATTTCTTGCTCTTATCCTAGTGGGTAGCCTTGGTTTCAATAGCCAAGGGCTTGTTTAAGATCATGATTCCGAGTATGTATGAGGTACACCCACTCGACTAGAGCTCCTCAATCTTTGAGTTTCAACTGACTCAATTAAACAATATAAACAAAGATGACAACAAGAACGCTTGTTATTTGATCACTCTCTCATTCAGATAATGGTACTCGTATTGCCATGTTCGGATGAGTTCTGCTGGATATGGGCTCTAGTATAGACTGCCAGTGATATGAGACACTGAAAGAAATTGATTAAAATATTAAGTGATATTTTTTGTTATTATTGTATATAATATATGGCTCTTCTCTTACATGATATCCTGTCTGTGTATATTGTATTAGACTTCCTGATTTTCTTATTTACTAACATGTTACTTGTATGTATATTCTGTACTTCATATGTTCTCTATAAACACACTGCTCTTGTACACTCACGAACACTATATCATGTTTAATTCTGTTTATTTTCTGAGTAAGTGTACAAGTTAATCACTGATATCATTGATTCTTTTGTTACTATTAGTTAAACATTAAATATGAAAATACACGTTAATCTCACAAATTGACTTCACTATTATTTAATCATACATTGTAGATAATTGTATTTGAAACACTATCTTAACATGTTAATTGAGATTAATGTTATAGAACTAAATAATAATAATTATTATATGTATACCAACTGTTAGTCTAATTATATCGTATTACTAATATCAAATCATGTATTATATGTTATCGTGATTGCAATACTACCATAGTGTACTATTACTGCTTCTCTCATCTTACCACTCACTAGGTCGCTTTCTGACTACCCCGATATTTTTTACTCAAGTTAGAGCGTAGAGATTCCACTGGACCTGATGTTTCACTGGACCTGATGTTTCACTGGATATTAATAGGAGACTCGTCATCTTTATAGTTCGTAGGTATCTTTATTATTTTGTCTTTGCTTCATTATTTATTTCTGTCTCCATATCTATCATGATCACTGATCTTTTACAGGTATTCTTATACTTATTTAATGTTAAGATTATTGTGTATATTGTGCTTATTTTCTGTAATGAGGCTTAGCGTATATATGTGTGGGGTATTCTCTTCGTATATATGTGTCGTCAACTCTTGTCCCGCCCCCACTATTGTATATTTTAGGAAGCGAGGCATGATAATTTCTCATATCATATTATTTTAAATAAAGAATCTACACAAAACATTATTTCTCATGTTCTTCAATTATTCCCTTTTCATATAATTTCTTTTATTTCTCCTTCAAAATTTTTTATTTTAGATACCAAGTAAATATACACTAAAAGAAGTAAAAATAACAATGACATAAAGACATATGCAATTGAACTTTTAAGTTTATTCTTAAATTTTTTGAGCTTTTTAATGGAAGTTTAACTTTTTTATAAGGGGCCATATTCTCTTCATCCTACAAAATAACTTTAGAATAGTGATAATAATAAAAAATGTGTGAAAGCGTTTAAGATTTTATTTAAATTTTTTGGATTTAACCTTTTCTTTTATATTAACTTGGATCTGTACGCTCTATCTTTCTTACTAATAGTAGAACTTTTCATTAATTAAATGTAATAGTTTGTAGTAAATTATTCTTTATTATTTTTTGCTTCCTTTTATTTTGTGGCGATTTCAATTATTATTTCTTTGTCTTTATTGCATTTTATTCTTTTTGTCTTCTCAATAATTTTTCTAAAGTCAATTTAGAGAATAGTATGTAGTTTTGAACATTTAAAGAATTAAGATAAAAGATGCACAAAAAAATCATAAAGACTAGATATTAATATTAAACAATTAATAAAAGAAAATTTTAAGCTTAATTTTTTACTAAGGGAGGTTATAACCTTCCTCAATTGACAGTTTCGAGGTGATGAGTTGATTATAAAGTCGCTTCCCCTATAGTTGTCAGCTCATTCTTGACAAATCTAATCTAGTCATCTTCATGCTCGAAATCTTCCGTTGTCATGTTAACCCTCCGAAGAGTTCGATATGGCAGAAGGTTCACTGCAGACCCGGATCAGTAAGGATGCGCTGGATCTCTTTCTTTTTAGGTGCACTGCAAATAACAGGGATCGTCCCATCTCAATATTGTAGCAAGGGGTATTAGAGCATGAAGATGTGACGATCTTTGGTTTCAATCAAAGAGAGTCGGAGACAATACGGAGGTGATCGATCACTCTACCCGTACGGTGTCAGAGCTCTTTCTTCTCCTGGACCAGATTTCAGTCTCTGATCCACGGAGACGAGCAGTGGTGTAATGAATAGGGAGTGGAAGCAGGCAGCTCAATAAGCGAATTCGGGACGGATTTCATAAGTGCATCGCTTGATGAAAGTCGGATGAAGCAAGAGAGTGAGGTTTCTGGAGGAGATAAGTGGATAGGGAGTACACAGTCGAACAACCACAGGGGCTTCCAGCAGTGAGGGATAAACGGAACAGATAGGCCGCCTAAAACCTGGAGCAACCATTTTGTGAACTGTCACTAAACTAAAAAAGAAAAAAGAGAAAAGAACTGGGAGTTAGCGCCTGGTTGCTTGCTTATCAAGCCATCTTGGCAAGCCCCTGAGTGAGCCAACAACGTCGACAGTTAAAAGATGTTATAACCTGTCGACAAATCTAGACACAGATCGACCAAGTAAGAAAACACTCGCGAAAGCGCTTGTGCCCCCAGTTTGTAGCGGCAAGGCACGTTGGGCGAGAAAATTTGAATTCTGCTGCGTCTTTCAAAAAAAAGGACGAAAATAGCTGATCTAATAGCAAATTCTGCAGCTGCCACGATTGGAACTAATGAAGCAAATGATTGACCCATCATATCATCCAAAAAAGGGAAAAGACTGGTTCGAAAGCATGCACCTGATCATGATGGAAGATGAAGGGTATTTTCTAAGGGACAGGGGTCAAGCATTTGAGAGACATCTCCAAAGGAAGTAAGCAACCCTGCGGCGTCAGTTCAGTTACCTTCCATATTTTTGTAAGCAACTGAGTTCGACTGCTATTAGATAATTGGATTATCATTGCTCCTCCTTCGAGCATGATGGGGATATATGTTATATTAAGCCCAAGCCAAGAAAGAGAGAGCCTGTTTTAAAGTACTAGGCTAGAGAATAGGGCCGGTAGGGAAGGTGCGATTGAGCGACCGGATGTTCAAGTGATAGGTTGGAGAATAGTTTCCCGCCTTTATCCAAGAAAAAGAAAGATGTCAAAAGAGCCAGAGAAGTTGTACATAAATTAACAAAATATTGTTTATCATCTATTAGTTTTATCATTGGATACCAAGACTCAAGTAGTCATAAAAAAATTAAAAATTAAAAACCTAAATAAATGAATTAACAATGATCATTATTTTATTTAGAAGATTATTTAGATTTTTTTTCTTGGCATTCAGATTGACCTTCTATTTTTGTCCTTTTAGCTGATTTTAGAATTTTCATTAATCATTTCATCAAAGAATAATAATAGTATGGGATACATGTAAAAAGTAAATTTCTTTTCATTTCTTCTCTAACTTGTTATCAAATTTCTCAAGAATTTTTTCACACCTTCTTTAAGGATTTCTTAGTAATATTCAAGTAAAACAAGTTGCTACAAAAAAAATAATAATTAATTCATGAATGCGAAATGAAAAATTATAAAGTATTCTTATATTTCATCCTTACATTATTTATTTCAATTTTTTCATCAAACTTTTCTTTGCATACACTAAGTTAATAAAATGACAACACAGAGAATTTGGTTCATGCTTTTCATTTTTAAAACTTTATTAAGATTCTTCCCAAAATTATTTACAGTTTCATTTTTAAATTTTGCATTGTATCCTTCTTTATATCTTTCTCATAATTTAAAATATATTTCCTTAAAAATTTAAAAAAAAATCTGTAAACCATAAATAAGTACAAAAAACTTCAATTTTAAGGATTTAGTTTTATTTAAATTTTATCATTGTGTAACATGTAAATTTAAAACAAAAATAAAAGGTGTGAAAAATGTGTAGTGTTGATGATCTATCATTGAATCAAACAATAAGTGAACACCAAATCGAAGACTTGATAGCGGAAGCGAAAATGTAGAAGATTTACTACTAGCAAGCAATGACCACAAAATTAAGAAACACAAGATTTAACGTGATTCGGTAATGTGCCTACGTCCACGGGGAGAGGGGAGAAATATTTATTGAAGAAAATACAAGAGTTATAATGAGTCTCTCTCAACACTCTCAATGGTAGAATTCTAGAATTTCTTTTGAATTCTTAACACACCTTCAAAAGGTCATCCCTGAGGGGTTTATATAGGCACTTGGATGATCTTAGTCCAACACGAACTCAAATCAGCACCTCCTTAGAGAAATAGGAAACCCGTATCCAAACCAAAATAAGAGATAAATCCGTATTAGGAAATTACCAAAAATATGAATTCTTCTCCAATGAATATGAGACACTCCAAATACTAATAATGAATATAAGATCTCTCTCATAATTCTCAATAGTAGAATTCTAGAATTTCTCTTGAATTCTTGACGCACCTTCAAAAGGTCACCCCTGAGAGGTTTATATAAGCACCTAGGATAATCCTAGGGGATGATCCTAGTCCAACGTGAACTCAAATCATCACCTCCGTAGAAAAATAGGAAAGCCGAATCCAAACTAAAACAAGAGACAAATCTGTATTATAAAACTACCAAAAACCTGAATTCTTCCCAATGAGTATGAGGCACCCCAAATACTAACAATTTCTACCTTGACTCATGTTCATTAAGTCTCTCCATAGAAATTGGCCTCTACTTCACTCGCCTTCCTTTTTCTCCCTTTTTGTGACTTCATATGGCTCTCTCCCAAGAGCCTGTTTGTCACTTTACCTTTGGAGAACCTCGATGAAGTTCAGAGATGCTCTGAACTTCTCCACCGGGATGGTCTTCGTCATTATATCCGTTGGATTCTTCTTTGTACTGATCTTTAGCAAATCGATCACCTTGTCATCTACGACCCACTGATATATCTTGTGAAATCTCACATCAATGTGCTTTATCCGCTCGTGATACCTATGATCTTTAGCGAGATGAATCGCATTCTGGCTGTCGCAATGAACCCGAACTGAATCCTATATGATACTAAACGTCTCAACCAATCCTCTCAACCACGAAGTTTTCTTTGACACCTCAACTACAACCATGTATTCTGCTTCCGTCGTTAAAGAGCAATTGTATCTTGTAACTCTGCCTTCCAATTAATGATGAACTCAGCTACTGTGAACACATAGCTCAGATCTTCGCTGATCAAGATCTCTTGCATAATCTGCATCAACATAGTCTTGTAGTAACCTAGACTTCACCATTTTCAATCTTTGAAACACCAAGCCTAGTCCGCAGTCCCTCACAGATATCGTAGCACCTACTTCACTGCTTTCCAACGTTGCTTTTTTTGCATTTGACATGAACTGACTTACTGTACTAACTGTTTAGGCTAAGCCAGCACTGGTGCAGACCATATCATACATGAGTGATCTCACCGCACTAGCATATAGTGTTGGAAAGAGAGGATATTGCCAAGGAATTGACAGGATTGCCAAGGGTTGTCGAAGTGATCGCCAAGGAAGTCGATGACGAAAGGCAAAGGGGACAGCAGCAGGAAATAGCAGCAACAGCAGAAAACAGGCTAGTCGGTTGACCGGACCTGTCGACCGACATGCACAGCATGCACAGGGTCCAGAGGCGGTCGGTCGACCGCAATTCCCTGACTGTAAGTGCCCAACTCTCTGTTGTTTTCGGGCGACCGACCGGTCGACCGATGTGGAGGTCGGTCGACCGCCCGGTCGACCGACAGTCGGGTTTGGGCAGAAATCTGCTGTTCCGAAAATCTAGGTATTTAAGGCTGTTGTTAATTTTCTAGGGTTAAGAGAGAAGTAGTGTGTGCCTGCAAAAAGGTTTTTAATGGAGCTCTCTTGCATTCAAAGAGGCTATTAGCAATTGTAAACATCTTCCTAGTAATTAATCTCTCCATTGGATTACCCCGAGGACGTAGGCGTTGAAGCCGAACCTCGTTAAATCGTGCGTTTGAGATTGTGTGTTCTTCTTTTGTCATTTGGGTGTTCTTTGTGCTTGGAGATTTGTGAGATTCTCTGTTGTTGTTGTCATCGGCGCACAACATATAGTACTCGAGACATCTCTTCCTCCTCTACCGGTGATTGTGGACACTCTGTCAAAGGGTGGTGATTGATCTTTCTTCTGCCATGTTGAATATCTCTAACACCTTTAGAATATAGTTCTCCTGAGATAGCCAAAGTTTGCCTGTGCTTGTCTCGAGTGATCTCCATACCTAAAATCTTCTTGGCTTCTCCCAAATTCTTCATTTCAAGTTTCTTCTTGAACTGAGCTTTAAGCTTCTTAACATGTGTCTTTTTTCTCGTAGCAATCAGCATATCATCTACATATAACAACAAATATATCAGATCATCACTCTACATGAAATGGACACAACTATCATATTTACATCTGTTATATTTAGCCTTGATCATGAAAGAGTTGAACCATTTGTACCACTGCCTGGGAGACTCTTAAGTCCATAAAAGGATTTCTTTAGAAGACACACCTTGTTTTCTTTTGCCTTCCTGAATATAACCTTCAAGTTATTTCATTTATATCTTCTCCTCCAGCTCACCGCGTAGAAACATTGTTTTAATGTCCATCTGCTCTAACTCTAGATCAAACTGAACAACTATCGCCAATAACATCCGAATAGATGTATGCTTGACTACATGAGAGAAAATATCATTACAGTCAATACCCTCCTTCTGAGTATATCCTTTGGCAACTAACTTTGCCTTGTACTGCTCATTGTCTTTCTCGCGAAAGACCTATCTGCCACCTATTATCTTGGAGTCCTTTGGTAGATTGACTAACGTCCATATTTGATTTCTATCCAAAGACTCTATCTCTTACTCCAAGGTTGTAATCCACTTGTTGTAGTCATCTGCCTCGATCGCTTTCCTATAACTGTCACGTTCTCCTATTTCTATTACTAATGTGAAAGGGACATGATCTTCATCCCAGCCATACCTTGTTGGTGGTACCGTAACTCTGACTGACCGCCTCAACGGTTTAGGTTGCTCTTGAGTAGCCTCCTGTTTGTCTTCATCTGAATCTAAGGAGTCCTTTTTTGACCCTTCAGGCCTTTTAAGGCTATCTGAGAACTCGACTCTCTTTTTTTGAGTGTATGCTACCGAACTGTCTAAAGTACCACCTTGCGCTTTATCCTCTCTCTGACTTTTTTCACAACATTGAATCTTCGTCAAAGACCATATCTCTGCTGGTAAAGGTACTCCTTTTCTCGGGATCTCAAAGTCTGAAACCCTTGACTCCTTTAGTGAACCTAATGAGGATGTACTTCTTAAACTTGAACTCCAGTTTGTTCCTTTTCTGACTATCAACCAAACTATATGCCTGGCAATCAAAATTCGTAAGGTCGAATAGTCCATAGATACTCCTCGTCATATCTCCTCTGGGATTTGAAGATCAATAGCTGTTGATGGTGGCATGTTTACCAGATAACTCGCATGATTCACCGCCTCTACTCAAATCCTTCTAACATGTCAGTCTATAATCTGATACTGCGGGCACGCTCCGTAAGTGTCTGATTCATGTGCTCTGCTACTCTGTTTTATTTTGGTCCTTCTGAAATACTTAACTGGTGTTTGATGCCTTTACTTACTAAGTAGTCTTTGAATTCTTTGGAGGTTTACTCGCTTTATCGGACCTCAAGACTTTCACCTTCTGCCTCGTCTGATTTTCCACCAAAGTTTTTCACTCCTTGAATTTTTGAAATGCTTTCGATTTCTGCTTCAAGAAGTATAACCAAACTTTCCTTAAAAATTATTTATAAAAGTAATATTGTACCTAGCACCTCCAATGGATGCTACTGGCGAAGGCCCTCAGACATCCGTGTGTATGAGATTTAGTAAGCCCTTTGTCTTGTGCTAAGATATAGAGAAAGCTACTATACGTTCCCTTCCCATAATGCAGAATTTATAAAGATCGAGTTTGCAATATTTGATACCTGGTAAAGCACTCCTTTTGTGTAGACTTGAAGACCTTGCTCGCTCATGTACCCAAAACGTATGTGCCAAAATTTTATAGTATCCTCCTACTCTATTGCTGCCGAAATATCACCAATAATAATGCTTCCTGTCAACTTGTATAAGTTTGCTGTTCGTTCTCCTTTGAGAATTGTCATGAAGCCTTTAGTAACTTTGATTGCTCCATCTGCACCAGAGAACTTATATCCATGAGCTTCCAAAGCTCCCAACGAGAGAAGATTCTTCTTTAAATTCGGAACGTGTCAAAGTTCATTAGGGTTCGAACCTGTCCATCAAACATTCTCATACGAATGTTGCCGATGCCAAAGTTTTACACATGATGTCATTTCCTATCAGGACAGAGCCTCCATCATAAGGCTTGTAAGTCTGAACCACTCTCTTTTTGGGCTCATGTGATATGTGCACCCTGAGTCAAGTAAGCAAGCATCTGGGTATTTACCTTTTTCTGACTCAGCTGTCAAGACGTCACATACATCCTCATCTGCTTCTTCGATAACCCCGGCTTGATCTGACTTTCTATTGGTACTATCCCTATCAGAAACTGTACCGACTTTTCTCTTCAGCATCTCCTTGTATTTCATATAATTTTTCTTAATTTGTCATAGTTTCTTGTAAAAGTAGCAAGAGAAACTGCTACCTCTGGATCCCTTTTGGGTCCCCTACTCTTTGATCTTCCGCTCTGACCCTTGACAAACAATTCTAAGGCCTCCTCCGTAGAATCTATCTTCTTTATCAGGTTGTTGTTCTGGAGCATCTGCCTGACATCTTCTAACTCTAAGGTCTTTTACCATACATGATGGTGGTCGCTAAGTGGTTATAACTTGATGGAAGAGAAGAGAGTAACAGAGGAGCTTTTTCTTCTTCTTCTTGCTTAACCTCTAGAGCTAACAAGTCGCTTAAAATACTATTAAAAGTATTGAGATGTTATAGAATAGACGTACCTTCCTTTATCCGAAGACTGTATAACTGATTCTTCATGAAGAGCTTGTTTGATAAACACTTCGTCGTGTACAGGCTTTCCAGTCTACATCAAAGACCAGCGGTTGTCTCCTCGTTCATCACGTTGTAGAGGACCTCATCTGATAGGCACAGTATGATCGTCTCCTTTGCACGGAAGTCGATGTCGTTCCACTCATCATCCTTCATCTTCGAAGGCTTCTTCTCAATACCAAACAAGGCCTTGTGTGCCCCCTCCTTCACAAGCAACGATGTTACTCGCATCTTTCACAACAAGAAATTGGAGTTCTCGTCGAATTTCTCCACCTCGAAGTTAGTTAATGTGGTCGTCTTACTAGCTATCGCTCTGATACCAATTGTTGATGATCTGTCACCGATCAAACAACAAAGGAATACCAAGTCGAAGACTCGGCAGCGGAAGCGGAAGCGTAGAAGATCTATCACTAGCAAGCAATCACTACACAATCAAGGAACAAAAGATTTAATATGGTTTGACAATGTGCCTACGTCCACAGGGATGAGGAAAGAATATTTATTGGAGAAAATACAAGAGTTACAAAGAGTTTTTGTAAGATATTTGTATAAACTTTATGCGGATAAATTGCCATGGATCTAGAATCAATCATCTCAAGAAATCAAATACATAATTAAATCAATACTAAATCATCATACCTGAAACCATTGATGAACAGAAAGGAAGTAGACGGATGAAGACTTTGATCCTTCTCTTTAATCCTGCAAGAAACCCTAATGCAGACCCTTCTTCTCTCTATCTCCTTTTCCTTTCACAACCTTGCAAATGATGGATTCTCTTATTGCTCACAAATAATGAGCCTAGGTTATATTCTTTTCAGGAGGAGAGAAGAGGGTCCAACATTTACTAAAATAACCCTTGAGATAAAACCACCCATCATAGTTCCTTTATACCTCATGTGATTATTAACATATATATAAATGTAACTTTAATATGGGCATCTTTAATATCAGTTAACTTTAATTAGAAATTCAATTAATTAACCAAGGTTAGTGGGCCACCTTAATGTGAGACTAACATTCTCCCACTTGGACTACTAAACCGATTAGGTTAAAACTTTAGAAAACAAATAAAAGAAAAGACTCATTTTTCAAAACATTTTGACTCCATTGGATTCCATACTGAAAAACTTTGACACGTGATCACGAATTTTAAAAACAACAACTGATAAACTCAAATATGAAAAACTGTAATACTGCAATTAGCTTGGACCACCAATGCGAGTCATAGCGGTTATACGACATCCATGTCATACTCCCTTCTATGTACCACAACGTTGATAACCCTTACTAATTGAGTCCATAACCAAAATGACCCCTGTAATTGTCTTGTAAAGACATTTCCTGTTTAACAAACATCCATACATAATATGTGCACACATAATTGGATAACAGGAAATACAGAAACAACTTTTATTGCGCAATATTGTCAATTACATAAGTACCAAAAACATACATTTACAGATTGCTCAAAAGACCCATTCTAACAACATGTTCCTTGAATGTCTTTGGAGGCAATCCCTTTGTCATTGGATCAGCAACCATTAAAGTGGTACTTATACTTACAATTGACACTTTCTGTTTCTGAACTCTTTCTCTAACCATCGTGTACTTAAGTTCCATGTGTCTAGAACCATTAGAGTACTTACCATTCTTAGAGAAGAAAACGGCTGCTGTATTGTCACAATATATCTTCAGCGGCCTGGCAATAGAGTCAACTACACCAAGTGCTGAGATAAAATTCCGTAACCATAATGCATGATTCGAGGCTTCAAAACAAGCTATGAACTCAGCCTCCATCGTGGATGAAGCAGTGATAGACTGCTTTACACTCTTCCACGAGATTGCCCCACCTGCTAGCAAGAATATGAAGCCTGAAGTAGACTTCCTGCTATCTGGGTAACCAGCAAAATCTGAGTCCGAATAGCCTATCACTTCCAACTGATCTGATCTCCTATATGTGAGCATATGGTCCTTCGTCCCTTGAAGATACCGCATTACCTTCTTAGCTAATTTCCAGTGCTCCATTCCTGGATTGCTCTGGTATCTTCCTAACATCCCAACAGCAAACTGATATCTGGCCTGGTACAAGTGTGTGCATACATCAAGCTCCCAACAGCTGACGCATACGAAACTTTTTGCATTTGACCCTTTTCTAAGTCATTTCTAGGACACTGACTCCTACTTAATTTGTCACCCTTCATTATGGGTGCACAACTGGTGGAACAAATTCCATATGAAATCTTTCCAAGACTCGATTGATATACCCTTTCTGAGACAATTCTAGCAATCCTCGAGATCTATCCCTGAAGATCTCTATGCCAATAACATAAGTTGCCTCACCCATATCAACCATCTGAAAGTTCTTGGTAAGATAGCTTTTAGTTTCATACAGTAATCCAATATCACTACTGGCTAACAAGATATCATCCACATACAGAACCAGAAAAATAAACTTGCTCCCACTAATCTTTAGATATATACACTGATCAACAGTGTTTTCTGTAAATCCGAAAGAGGTAATGGTATCATTAAACTTTATATATCATTGCCTGGAAGCTTGTTTAAGTCCGTATATGGATTTCTTTAATTTGCAAGCCAAGTGTTCTTTTCCTTCCTTTGCGAATCCTTCAGGTTGCTCCATGTAAATTTCCTCATCCAAATCTCCATTCAGAAAATCTGTTTTCACATCCATTTGATGTAACTCCAAATCATAATGAGCTACGAGGGCCATAATGATTCTAAGAGAGTCCTTCTTTGATACTGGAGAGAAGGTTTCTCTATAATCAATGCCTTCCTTCTGAGTGAAACCTTTAGCTACAAGTCTGGCCTTATATCGTTCGATATTGCCTTTGGAGTCGCGATTGGTCTTAAAGACCCATTTACACCCGACTTTCTTACAGTTATTAGGCAATTCGACGAGATCCCAGACTTTGTTATGGTCCATAGATTTCAACTCTTCATTCATAGCATCAACCCATTTACTAGAATCATTGCATTCTATGGCTTGTGAAAATGAAACTGGATCTTTATTAATCCCAATATCATAATCAGATTCTTATAGATACACCACATAATCATCTGAAATGGCAGATCTTCTTTCCCTTTGAGATCTTCTCAAAGCTGCCGGTTGTGGTGGTTCTACAACATTTTCAATGGCGATATCCTCATGGAGTGGTGAACCAACACCATTATGTTGTTCTGGTATCTCAGCTTGATGATCAAGTTGAGGGACAACAATTTCTCTTGAAGGAAAGGGTATTGGGATATTTACCCTTACCTCCTCAAGATGTACCTTTCTTGGTTCATCACTTCCACTAATTTCGCCATTCTCAAGGAATCTGGCATTACCAGTTTCAACAATTCTTGTACTATGGTTAGGACAATAAAATTTGTACCCCTTAGACTTTTCTGGATAACCAATGAAATACCCAGATATAGTTCTTGATTCTAATTTCTTTTCTTATGGATTATATATTCTAGCCTCTGCTGGACAACCCCAAACATGTAAATGTCTTAAACTAGGTTTCCTACCAGTCCACAACTCGAAAGGAGTTGTAGGGACTGCCTTACTAGGAACCCTGTTTAAGATATACATAGCAGTCTTTAAGGCTTCATTCCACAATGAATTAGGTACATTAGAGAAGCTCATCATGCTCCTAACCATATCCATAAGCGTTCGGTTTCGCCTTTCAGCAATACCATTCTGCTGAGGCGTACCTGGCATTGTGTATTGAGCACAAATACCATGCTTTTCTAGAAATTTAGCAAATGGGCCAGGATGTTGTCCTGACTCATCATATCTACCATAAAATTCACCACCTCGATCTGATCTTATGATTTTAACTTTTCTATCTAATTGTCTCTCGACTTCTGTAATGAATACCTCAAGGATGTCAACAGCCTGAGACTTTTCATGAATTAGATACACATAACCATAACGTGACAGATCATCTATAAAGGTAATGAAATATCTCTCTCCCGTAAAACATGGAATGGAGAGTGGTCCGCAAATATCTGTATGAATTATTTCAAGAAGCTCTTTACTTTTCGTGGCACCTTTCTTAGTGTGTTTGGTTTGCTTTCCTTTTATGCAATTTACACACACATCAAAATCAGTGAAGTCTAGGTTATCCAAAATCCCATTCTTCACTAATCTTTCATTCTATCCCTGGAGATATGCCCCAGTCGTCTATGCCACAAGATAGAGGAATTTTCATTAATTAAGCCACGTTTAATACCAACATTCGAATGCAGAGATAATAGAGATTGTGCAAACTCATCATTCAATGAAATTTTATATAAACCATCACATAAAATTCCATGTCCAACCGACATTGAATTAAACATTAAACTGAGTTTTCCACAACTGAATAAAACAGAATATCCAACAACATCTAATTGGGATAATGACATTAAGTTCCTAGAAATTGAAGGTACATAAAAAGTGTCCTCAAGATTCATCTGATGACCCGTCTTCAAGAGTAGTCGGTAAGTACCAACAGTCTCGACCTCCACTTTAAGACGGTTCCCCATAAAGACAAATCTCTCACTTTCCTTCGATTTTCGGGTTGTAAGGAATCCCTGCATTGAATTAGTTATGTGAGTTGTGGCTCCAGAGTCAATCCACCAAGTATTAGAAGGAACTTCAGCAAGATTTGATTCATAACATACAAAAGAAAGATTTATACCTTTCTTTTCGAACCAAGCCTTCCTCTTATTGCAGTTCTTCTTCACATGTCTTTTTCTGCCACAGAAGTAGCATTTGACAGTGAAAGACTTTCCATGACCTTGGCTACTTTCCCCATGGTCATTCCCTTTCTTTGATGGAAACCTCTTACCTCGTCCATATTTACTTTTCTTATGGATAGCTCCTTGAGATACTTCCAACACTGAGTGATGCCCTTCTTGCCTCAGTCTCACTTCCTCTTGTACACACATACCAGTCAGCTCATTCAGATTCCACTTATCCTTATGAGTATTATAGTGGATCTTGAATGGCCCGAACTGAGGAGGAAGTGAGTTGAGGATGAACTGTACTAAGAAGGATTCATCCACTTTCATTCCCAGTGATCCTAACTTCGCAGCCTTATCAGTCATATTAAGAATGTGTTGTTGAACTCCTCTACTGCCATCAAATTTCATAGTAGTAAGTTCAGCCATAAGGGTGCCAGCTAATGACTTATCTGCAGACTTAAATCGGTCTTTAACAGCAGTTAAAAGTTCAGATGCACTAGTAGTATGTGGGAGTGAAGTCTTGATGTTATTGGCAATGGTCATCTTGATGAACATGAGACTGAGTCTATTCGACCTTTCCCAAGCTTTGGCATGGCTAGCCTGTTCTGCTGTACTTTCAGCAGTCACTTCATCAGGTTTCTCTACTAAAAGAGCCATGTCTAGGTCCAGAACACCCAGTGTAAACTGTACATGCTCAAACCACTCAGAGAAGTTTGTACCATCCAGGGCTGGAATGCTAGTGGCATGAGTGTGAAGGGAAGTAGGGACGTTCACTGAAACATAATAGGACAAGCTCACATTAATGCCTCGAATCAATACAAAATTTTAAATTTAATTAAGATGAACTATTGATATCACTTTGATTTCTCCTTTGGGCGAAACCTAAGCATATCTAGTGTTCACTCTTTAGGTGAGACTCTTTTATCACCTATGTAGGTCTAATATAATTTATGCTACTTAGACAGTAAGTCATGTTACCTTTGAGTATCCAATTCTACACCACTAAGTTACATAAATTACACTACCCTATCCGGTTCATAATTATTTGAAAGAGACTTTCCTTTGGGCCAGTCCCAATCTCCTAACTAGAACCGCCATCGAGAGTATTATTGTCTTTAATGTCACCTACATTGACAAGTCTTTATGTAGTTGTATATTCATAAGGTTTACTAACATAGGTCACTTTGGCAACTACTAAATCAATAAGCCTTATGAATACAAAACTAACCAATAATATTCTCTAATCTTTTATTTGAGTAATACTATAATACTCCAATTCTATTACTTGACCAACATCAATCAATATTAACACAACAACTTAAATGTGTAACTTACATTTATGATTGAAATTATATCAACACTAGTCGACTGGTCAAGGAACTACTAGTCGACTTGGAACAATATAAGTCGACTATAGTGGGAGTTCCAGTCGACTAGAGTCAAATCAAGTCGACTTGGGGTCAAGTCAAGTCGACTAACTATTATCAAGTCTAGTTGACTAGGTCAAGGTAATAAGTCGACTATACTTGTTATTAGTCGACTGATCATAAATTAAGTCGACTCCTGAAGTCAACAGAGAGCTCCCAACTTTCGAGTCACTCTTTAGTCGACTTGGGCAAAATTATAAGTCGACTATACCCTAATTAGTCGACTACTCAAAATATCAAGTCGACTATACATTTTATTAGTCGACTAACCAAAATGATTAGTCGACCTCTGTACCGAAACAGAGAGTTCTTAAGTTTCTGGAAAAATACTTAGTCGACTAGTGTTTCGGGCTAGTCGACTAATAGTCGACGAAGCTGTTATCAAAGGCAGTTCCAGATTACCGACGGAAATATTAAATTAGGGAAAATTAGGGTTAATAATTCCTGAAATTTGATCCCAATTAATTGTACAATTAGAGGAGTATGAACAGGATATTAGGGTTATGTAATCCTCTATTAATTCCACAATTAAAAGATCAAAAATTTTATTTTTATGAATTGTTAATCAAAAACCCTAATTTCCCATAATCCATAATCCAAGATGTATTGATTCTAAAACACAGGCTCTGATACCAAATGTAAGATATTTGTATAAACTTTATGCGGATAAATTGCCATGGATCTAGAATCAATCATCTCAAGAAATCAAATACATAATTAAATCGATACTAAATCATCATACCTGAAGCCATTGATGAACTGAAAGGAAGTAGATGGATGAAGACTTTGATCCTTCTCTTTAATCCTGCAAGAAACCCTAATGCAGACCCTTCTTCTCTCTATCTCCTTTTCCTTTCATAACCTTGCAAATATGATGGATTCTCTTATTGCTCACAAATAATGAGCCTAGGTTATATTCTTTTTAGGAGGAGAGAAGAGGGTCCAACATTTACTAAAATAACCCTTGAGATAAAACCACCCATCATGGTTCCTTTATACCTCATGTGATTATTAACATATATATAAATGTAACTTTAATATGGGTATCTTTAATATCAGTTAACTTTAATTAGGAATCCAATTAATTAAGTAAGGTTAGTGGGCCACCTTAATGTGAGACTAACAGTTTTCTCTCACAACTCTCAATGGTGAAACTCTAAAATTTCTCTTGAATTCTTGACACACCTTCAAAAGGCCACCCCTGAGGAGTTTATGTAGGCACCTGGGATGATCTTAGGGGATGATCCTAGTCCAACACGAACTCAAATCAGCACCTCCTTAGAGAATTAGGAAACTCGTATCTAAACCAAAACAAGAGACATATCCGTATTAGGAAACTATCAAAAACCTGAATTTTTCTCCAATGAATATGAGGCAAACCAAATACTAACATGTAGAGAAATAATAATTCAAAGTGATAATCATTGAAAAGTCTAGAGAAATAATACAAAAAAATAAATATTCTTGAGGGAATAATAATACAAAAAGATAGCCAATGTCTGCACATTTAATTTCTTTGATTTACGGTTGCACTTTATTTATACTTATACTCAGAACTCTATACTGAGTGGCCAAAAAAATATAACATAAAATAGTATTACAAAAATTACTAGATACCTTTTTTAGGCTTCCTTTAATTTCTCATAATTTCCCGTACTTTGCATAAGAAGCTATTCTTCGTTTTTCTTAATAAGTATTTTCATCAAATATAAAGAATACTTATAAAAATTGTAATTTTAAAAAAGTAATAAATATGTTCATGATTACATCTAATTCTATAACAACATGAAGTTTAAATTTTTAAATAAGTCAACTTATGAATAAAGTTATCACTATTATTCTTTTTTCTTTACATGGATTTTGTAACCCCAAAGGCCAATTTTGGTAGTTAAGTCTCAAACTCAATAAGGATTTGGTGTAATGTTTTTTATTTTTATTATTTCACAAAGATTTGGCAACAATGGACCATGTTATATTTGGTTTCACTCAAAAATTATGTTACATTCAGTTGGGTAGTAAACTCTAAATACTATCTCAAATATGTTGGAAAACCTCTTTAAGGTATACAATTTTTTGGAAACCTACATTTTAATTTTAATACCAAATTGTAAAAGTATACTATTAGCTAGTTAATTAGAATTTTTCAATAATCAAACTTCAATTTTATTCTATGTGGTACCACTGGTAATACCATTTAAATACCTTCCTTTCTTCACAATTCATGTATTCTGTGCAGATTACTCTATTTAATAATGAGAAAAAAATTCAATAAGTCAACTTAATTTTGTTAACTAAAAAATTATTGAGAACCGTGGATAGGGTATTTCATAAATACTTATATTAGAAAGGTAATTTTATTTTTCCAAATCTGTCTATTAAAAATGTAAAATAAAGCATAAGTTAAGTATGTTTTCTTTTGGAACATACTATGAAAGTTGTAACCAAC
The DNA here is from genome assembly GCA_038442645.1 of Agave tequilana. Lineage (NCBI taxonomy): Eukaryota > Viridiplantae > Streptophyta > Magnoliopsida > Asparagales > Asparagaceae > Agave > Agave tequilana. Next base: position 28,731 of record JAVJIF010009762.1, read on the forward strand.
CAATAAAAGAAAAAAAAATGAAAAATCTTAGTCAAAACATAAGTTCACAACCACTCACTGCCCAATCTCACAGGTTTACAATTAAACTAAATCTCATTAGACTCCTCTCCTTGTTGCACGGCGTTAGGAAACAACCGATTGAGGAACCCCAAGTAACAGAGAGAGATGCACCAGAGAAGTAAATAAACAAGAGAGAAAGCAAACACAGTATTTAACGAGGTTCGGCAATTTGCCTACGTCTTCGGAGCAAGGGGGAGAGAGATCTTATTGATTTAATGATCAAGTACAAGTTTTTTGAGAGATACAATTCATAAGAGCTTTATCCCTTTATTTATAACCAGAGAGTCCTAGGGTTTTAGGAAACCACAATTAGATTCGACTCCTTTTCAGAAACGAAGTCTGAATCCGATTAGGAGAAGCAGATTTGAATGTCGGTCGACCGGGCTGGTCGACCGACCCTTTCCTTCAGTCGACCAGTTGGTCGACCATGGCCAAGAGAAATTCCATGTGTGCCAGTCGGTCGACCGCTTCGGTCTACCGAGTTGGTGCCGTGTACGTTGTGCATGCCGATCGACCGGGTGGTCGGTCGGCCGCTGTCCTGGCTGCTTTCTGGACTGCATTCTTACTCTTTTGGACTTGATCTCTGCAATGTTTCTTCCGATGAGTTAAAAAACTTTACCATCAAGTTTTTATCTCCTCTCTCTACAGTTTCCACCTCGGTGAAGATTTCTCAAATCTGAGCCAAACTCAACACGGTACATGTCGACTCAAACGGGGCTGCACCTATGTGGCTGCCTACGTACTTTGCCCAAGGGATCAAATCATCCGTAGTTCATCCAAACGAGCTCTACCAAGCTCAAGCAACTGGAAGGATATGGAGCAACTCTTTACAATGTGTAAATTTCACTCTCGAAATCACCTGGGTAAGCATATTACCGAGATTCTCCTTTGTGTGAACCTTTTCTAACTTAATGTCACCTTCATCAAGAATCTCCCGAACAAAGTGGAACCTGACATCAATGTGCTTCTTCCTTACATGATACACCTGGTTCTTCGCCAAATACATAGCACTCATGCTATCACAGTTGATCTTCAACAGATCCTAATCAATCCCCAAGTCATCGAGCAACTTTTGAAGCCATATTGTCTTTTCATAACCTCCGTCATGGCCATGTACTCAACCTCTATAGTAGATAATGTAACACTAGACTATAGAATAGAGCACCAACTCACCAGTGCTTGGGATAATGTAAACACATATCCTATTGTAAACCGGCGTTTGTGGAGGTCTCTTGCATAGTCAAAATCAACATATCTTACACACTCCTGCTTATGTGTAGAATCCTTCTCAAATACTAAACCAATGTCTATGGTACCTTTGATGAACCGTAGAACCTACTTTACTGCCTCCCAATGACCCATACCAGGATCATGCATGTATCTGCTAATCATCGAGATAACTTGTGACAAATTAGGCTTTGTACACACCATTGCATATATTAAACTACCAACTATGCTAGAATCTGATACATGAGTTATGTACTCACGTTCTTCAATAGTAGTAGGAGACATAGTGGCTTTAACTTGAAATAAGGAGCCAATGGTGTACTTACAGATTTCGTATCGCCGTTGATCTTGAACCTCTGAAGTATGTTCTACAAATACCCCTTTTGTGTCAAGCTAACCTTGCCACTCTTCGGTCTCGCTCAACATCCATGCCTTGCACCTTCTTCGCTTTACCAAGATCCTTCATCTTGGACTCGAAAGACAAGTCTTTCTTCAATTTATCTATTGTGGATCTACTCTTAGAAGCTATGAGCATATCATCTACATACAACTGTAGATAGATGTACTCTCCATCGGGTAGCTTATTGTAATACACACATGGGTCATAATGGCTATATGTGTACCTTTTACCTCTTATGAAGCTGTCAAAACGCTTATACCACTGCCTAAGACACTGCTTTAATCTGTACAACAATTTTTTCAGCTTGCATACCGTATTTTTCTTTTCTGCAGTTTTGAACCCCATCGACTGAGACATATAGATCTCCTCATTAAGATCGCCATGGAGAAAGGCGGTCTTCACATCGAGCTGGTCAAGATCTAACTCATATTGTGCTACCAGTGCCAGTAAAATCTGAATCGACGAGTGCTTTACAACATGTGAGAATACCTCATTGTGTCAATGCCTTCTCGCTGTGTGTAGCCTTTAGTTACCAATCTGGCTTTATAACGTACAGTATCACCTTTGAGAGATCCCTGTTTCTTCGCTAATTACCTTCTTTCCCTTGGGCTACTCTGTCAGTTCTCAAGTATCGTTCTTGTATAGAGAACTCATCTCTTCTGCCATGGCACCCTTCCACATCTTAAATTTCAAACTGATTTCAGCTTTCATATATGTAGACAGAATCGCCTCTTCAACAACTGGGAGAGTATAGGCCACAATCATATTTGTAATGAGCCAACTAGGCTTGAGTGAATTTCTTCTGGTTGTTCCAACAACAATGGATTCATGGACATCACCCATAGCCTTTTTTTGATCCTCATTATCATCAGTATCTTGATAGGCTACATGATCACTATCCTCTGTCACCGTGGGTATGTCCAATGATACTGATCTTTCTAGAGATGGTGAAGTAGCATCACTCTCCACCTGCTGCAATACCCCCTTGGTCTTCTCAATCTCCACCTGATGAGAGATTGTAGGCTTCAACATTGAAGCCTCATCAAATACATTGAAGCCTCATCAAATGTGATATCTTTGCTGAAGATAAACTTCTTATTCTTAGGATCCCAAATCTTGTAGCCTTTTACTCCTTTCTTGAATCCTATGAACACATCTTTTTTCGCTCTTGCGTCTAACTTATCTTCTTTAACATGGTAGTAGGTCGAACACCTAAATACCCTTAGCGAATCATAATCCTGAGCAGCTCTCTCTGACTAAACTTCCAGAGGAGTTTTACCTCGTATCGCAGACGAAGGCAGAGATAGCAAGCATATGCCAAAACCTCACCCCAAAATTCTTTGATAATTTGGCATTGGATAACATACATTGAACCTTTTCTAGCAAAATCCTATTCATCTTTTCGGCTACCCTGTTTTATTGCGGTGTTTCCCTTACTATGAAGTGCCTTACTATGCCCTCATCACGACATAGTTTTAGGAAAGGATCAATCTTATACTCACCTCTTTTATCCGACCAGAGCACCTTGATCTTCCTTCCCGTGCTTTTTTCATATTCTTCTTCCACTCCACAAACAATTTTAGGACTTTTCTTTTGTGCTTCATGGTATACACCCAACATCGCCTAGAATAATCATATAAAAAATCACAAAGTAGTGGTTACCTCTAATAGATGCCATCTTGGTAGGTCCCCAAACATTGGTGTGAATATAATCCAGAATTCCCTTGGTGCAGTGAGTCGCTGTGTCGAATTTCACTTTGGACATCTTTCCGATAACGCAATGTTCACAAAACTCTAATTTATAGGTTCTGACACCTTTTAAACGACCTTACTTTGCAAGAGTTTGCAAAGATTTTTCTCTTGTATGTACGAGCCTCATATGCCACGGTCTGATTGAATCATCATCTGAATTTGTAGAAGTCGCCACTTGACCTATAACTGTACTACCCTTCAAGTAGTTAGATTATTTCGACGGACGCCCTTCAAAATCACCTTTGAGTCTTTAGTCATTTTGAGAACACCATCTCTTATAGATACCTCAAGACCCAATGTTTCAAAAGCACCAACTGAGATAAAAATCCTTTTAAGTTGAGGTATATATCTTACCTTCTTCAATTCCCACACCATTCCATCAAATATTTTGATCTGGACTGTACCGATTCCTTCCATGTTACATCGGCGATCATCACCCATGATAACAGAACATCCTTCTAGCTTCTCAAAGTTAAAAAATCAATCCCTGTTTGGCCATATATGATAGGTAACTCCAGTATCTAAGATCACTCAGAGTCTCCTGAGTAACCAACAATAGGAGTAGTAAATGAAAAGGAGAATACCGATGAGTCTGAGTCTGATCCACCTACCCGTGAAGTACTGGCTTGAGTACTGCTTGCCTCGATCTTCGACTCCTTCTTATCTTTGGTCTTTGGATAATCAATCTTCCATTACCTAACTCTTTACAGAAGACGCATTGGTTCTTCTTTAGATCTCCGAAACCTGGCAGGGACTTTGATCTCTCACGATCATCTTCGCCCTTCTGATTGAAACTTCTGCCTCTTATCACCACGCCTCTGCTGATATACTCTTAGAAAAAGATAGCTTGTCCTGCCTCCTTATTTCATAATTTACAAGAGTAGCCGACGCCACACTTTAGTTAAGTGTTTGTCTTCCATTGATCAAAGTTAGGGTGAAGGTCTCATACTCTTCTTCAAGAAGAGAACTCAATAGAATCACTACCTTATCCTCTTCTTCGATCTTGACATCCACGTTAACTAAGTCTGTAGGAAGCTTCATATAGTTATTCATGTGTTCATCAATGGAGAGTCATCTCTTCATCTGAAAGCGATAAAGCCTCCTCTTCAATTGCAGACGCGATTCGATGCTTTTGTCAGATATTTGTTCTCCAGGATCTCCTATAACTGCCTTACAGATGTTTCATATAATACATGATACTTGATGTTTTGTGTCAAATAAGATATAATCAGACCACACGTCGTTTGATTCATCTTGCTCAATCCTTTTCAGAAGTAGCCTCGCACTTTTTCTCCAACCGTAGAGTGTCTTTAAGATTTGATGAGATCAATGATCCTTCACCTCACATCTTCACATTTCAGAATTGTTTTTGCCGTCAAACTTCACCACATCAATCTTCAATGGATGTGAATTCATGATTTTCACCATAGATGTACTATCTTCAGCCATCTTCTCAATAGATTCCTCAAAAATAATGAGGAAAACAAACAGAGTTAGATCAAAAAAACTAGATAAATATAGAATCTTTACCTCAAAGTGAAACCCTAGAAGAGTTTCTGAAATGATCTTCTCTACTAAATTTGATTCCTTGAGCAATCTAAATGTTGTTCTAAGATCGACACAGGATCTCACAAACAGTTTCAACGTTGCTCCGAGATCGACACATGATCTCCACCAAACAACCACCAATGCTCTTAGAATTGACACACGATCCCACGACAAACTTGGGATGCTCTGATACCAATTATTGCGCACCGGGAAACAACTGATTGAGAAACCCCAAGCAACAGAGAGAGATGCACCACATAAGTAAATAAACAAGAGAGAAAGCAAACACAATATTTAACGAGGTTCGATAATTTGCTACATCCTTGGGGTATTAGAGAGAGATCTTATTGATTCAATGATCAAGTACAAGTTTTTTCGAGAGATATAATTCATAAGGGCTCTATCCTTTTATTTATAGCCAGAGAGTCCTAGGGTTTTAGAAAAGACAATTGGATTTGATTCCTTTTAAGAGACAAAGTCTGAATCTCATCAGGAGAAGCAGATTCATCGACCGACCCTTTCCTTCGGTCGACCGTCGCCAACAGAAGTCCATACGTGCCAGTCAGTTGACCGCACTGGTCGACCGAGCTGGTGTCGTGTACGTTATGCATGTCGGCCGACCGGGCGGGCAGCCGGCCATTGTCCTGGCTGCTTTTTGGACTGTATCCTCGCTTCTTTGGACTCCGATCTCTGCACTGTTTCTTCCGATGAGTTAAAAAACTCTACCATCAAGTTTTTATCTCCTCTCTCCCTACACTCCTGACTCTTGGTTTTATCCAACCCTCTTAAGAACTAAGATGCATGTCTCTTATTCTTTCTTCCGTCAAACCAAACTTTATTGAATAGTGTCTAAAACAAAATAGAATATTTTTTTAGAATAGTTAAAGTCTCTATTTAGGACTTTCAAAAGTTATGGTTCTTTTTTCTCTATGTTAGACTTTGTAACAATAGATGATCTCTTTTCCTAAATTGGATATAAAAAATATTAAAAGCTATGATTTTCATGAGACCTTAAAATCATTTTAGTTGCTATATTAAATTAATGACAATTTTTATATTATCAATCCTATTTTTGCCTTATTGCTATTTAAAATTAATTACAATTATTTATTTTATAAATTTAAATATAATTTCAAAGATCTCTTTTTCTTCTTATAAATTTGAAAGGAGTATTTTAATAATTTTGAGCAAAATATTGCGATGGCTAATCATAAGAAGAAAGTTGAAACAAGGGGAGTTTGGCTTACCTTTTACCATAAGAAAAAGAAGATAACATAAAAAAGAGAAAAATAAATCATAACAATTTAATATTGTATAACATTCTAAAGCATTATTAAAATAATAATTTCAATTGTTGGGGTCTTCCAACACTAAATAATAATCATTAAAGAATTAATATTTTAAATCCAAATATATGATCTTTCATTAATAATGAATGGTTCTTTTTTTAAAGTACTAAAAATGGTAATCAAAACCTATTATAATACCTATTATGTGTTGATCTAAGTTTAATTCAAAATAAGATCCACGCATACACTGAAAGCCTCTTTATCAAAATAAAGGGAATGAGGGTTTTAGGCATACTTGATTCCATCATGAAGGCGATGTTGGCCCGAAGGCCCATCACTCTAGTTTTGATGATGATTAGCTCATGTAGTTATAGTACTAATGATCTTGTGTTTAATTAGTGACAGATTTATGATCAAGATCTTAGTAGGTGCATAACTTCAATAAAGGATTTGAAGTCAAGTTTTGGAGCTTGCACGGTGTTTGGACCAAGTCAAGAAGGCTTCAAGTGAAGACTTCAAGAAGATGAAGACTTAAGTCTAGGTTTGTTTTTATAAGATTTGTTTTTAGATAAAATGTAAAGGATAGAGTAGTTGGTGGATTTCTCAAGTACATATACACACACACTCTTGATAGTTTTGTTTTTACAAAAGATTTTCAATTTTAGAAAATACATCTTTGGTTTTTGGTGTTTCTCATATACATGTCTTTTATCCAAAACCAGGTTTAGAGCTTAATGTCAAAAATATAGATATTTCACCATGTTAGTGTAGTGGATCATATCCATACACCCTATGCTTTCAAAGTTGTTTAAATATCTTATTTTTGTATTTGGAGATGTTTTAGAAAAACAAAGTTTTGAAAATAAGTTTTGAAAAATACTGTTTTTCATTTGAGCCAATATTTTCAACTTACAAAAATAGTCCAAATCTTTTATAACATGCCTTGATTTTGTGCAAACATGTTTGTTTATCAAAGTATATTGGTAAAACTATTTTTGTAGATTTTTCAGTATTTTTATGGGATTTTATTTGAACCAAAAGACCAAGTGTTAAATCCCTAAGTTTTCTGATCTGGCTTCAGCCGGTCGACCGACCCGGTCGACCGATGTGCACAGACGTGCACGCCAGGTCTGACAGGAGGGCCGGCCGACCGACCCGGTCGACCTCCAGAGAGCTCTGCTCTCTGGAAAGGCCCCGGCCGACCGAGCGGTCGACCGGACAGAGAGACTTGCTCTCTGTATCCTGGCTCGGTCGATCGACCGGTCGACCGATGGCACAACGGTCTGAAATATGACCGTTGGCCGAACGACCGGGCGGTCGTCTGACAGGCCTGACAGACCCCAACGGCTAGTTTTTCTAGCCCTATAAATTTGGGGGTTTGGGTATTGTTTTTGGATAAGATTTTCAAGTGGGTTTTCACCAGTTTTTCTTAAACTATTTAGAGGTTTTCCTCCGCTTGATTTAGAGCAAATATTTCCAATCAAAAAAAGAGTTTTATCAAGAGTCGTTAAAAGAGATTTTCTTGAGTTTTTCCTCTATCATCTCTTTCCTTGTTTTCTCACACATACACTTGAGCTATCCATTGCTATTCATCCTATAGGAGTGTTGTAGTGAGATTGATTTTAGGTGATCAAGAGTTGTGATCACCAAAGTTCATCTTTGTTCTTTGAGGAGGCGGACGTGTGTGTTCGCATTGTTTCGGGTCCTAGTGGGGACTCGGTGTTTCGAGTTCGGGTGTGAACTCCTTATTTGAGGTGCGGCCTTGGCGAGCTGGTGGGCTTAGGTGTGTACGGGCTAGAGAGTCCGAGAGCTTATAGTTGTTGCGGCACCGAGGAGTGATCCATTGGGATCGATTATAGTGGAAATCCTTCGTGTGTCGAAGGCGGGGATGTAGAGCAAGTATGCTCGAACCTCGAAACAAATCCCTTGTGTTTGCGATTGCTCACACACTCTCTCTTTGTCTCTTGTTTATATCTTGCATTCCTTTATTGTGTTTATCTTTATATGCATGATATACTTGTGTGCTTAATTGATATACTTGCTTGGGATTATTTGCTAACACTCGTATTTAACCAAGAGAGCCAATGCGGCACCTCAACCCTTATCGAGGGGAATCTAGAGGAGTTAGTTCAGAGCCCTTCACGGGGAATTCAGCTACACTCTTGTGTTATACGTTGTGTTTAGTATAAGAGTTTAGTTTAGGGCATAATAGTTTATACTTCCACATTATTTGGCATTAAGTGACCATTAGATTAGCCATCACCTATTCACTCCCCTCTAGGTGAACCTACAATTGGTATCAGAGCCAAGTGCTCTAAATTTGGGTCTTACAACCTAGAGTTAAAGATCCACATTTTAGGCTAATCACCATTATTTGTACACACACCATGGACTTCATGTCACCACCCACTTTTGACATTCTTAACATCCAAGTTTGGAAGGTTAAGATGTCTATGTACCTCAAAGCCCTAGGCATTCATGTTTATCTTACTACAATTAAAGATTCATATATTAATGATAGGAAGAATATTGAGGCTAATGCAAAAGCCCTTCATGCTTTAAAGTCAACCCTAAATGATGATTATTTATCTAGGGTTTCTAATGTTGATTCGGCTTTTGTAGCTTGGAACATCATCACCTCCCTTGACGAAAAGGATCTACATTATGCCGGGAGCGATTCGGATGTTGAAAGTGACGTCTCCAATAAGTGCTATATGGTCCAAGGGGATAACCCCCTTGAGGTAACTACCGAATCCGAGGTAGATGAAGATGTTAACATGTCATATGATGAGCTCACATCTTTTTGTCAACTATTGCTTGAGAAATATGACATGATTAAGAAAGAAAATAAAAATTTGAAAAAGAAATTTGATTGCATGCTTAATGAAAAAGATTCATTAGAAAATAAGGTTGCATGCATTGAAAAAGAAAATGAAACTTTAAAAAATGAGAAAGTTTCCTTGTTTTCAAAATTGAATGATCTTTGTGAAGGAAACACAAATTTAAAAATAAAATTATTTTGGTGGAAAAACAAAAGGAAGTCGTTTTTCAAGAAAATAATATTTTAAAAAGAAAAATGATTGAAAAAGAACAAGAAAATGTTTTTCAAAAGAAAAAGAAAATTGTTTCACTATCTCACCATGCTTTACATGCCACCATTGATAATAGTGAGATTAATGTTTTAAAAAATAAAATAAATAGTTTAAGCTCAACTTTGAGCACATGAGCATTTAACCACACTAGACTGGAGTCTATGTTTTCAAAGAAACAAACTCCACATATTCATGCACATCATCATCATGCATTTGCTTATGTTGCACGTCACGATCACAAACTGTAACGCCCCGATCCCAAAGATACGGAGACGTTATGGCGACGTACATACGCGAGGTGAAAACAACATCACGCGTACGTTAAGCCTCAGTACAGGGAATCACCTCCATAGACACAATGGTTCCAGCAGGAAATAAGTACAAGAATACCTGCAGAAAGGGGTTAGTGATCATAACAGATATAAAAACAGGGATAAATGAGATAACAGAAATAAATCACCAAGATACCTATAAAGAGGCTCGATGAGGAATCTCCTATGTGACTCCAAGGCACTATCTGATAATACGGTAGCTCGGATCTCCAACTTGGGCATGCAAACCCAGGGTCGTCAGAAAGCGACCTAGTGAGTGGTAAAATGAAGGTGGCAATGCACAATAATAATAGATAATACATGTTGTTGTAATAGTGATACCATATAGTAGGCATATAATAAGCAGTAGAACTATAAACATGTCATATTTTAATATCATCACTGCCTAGCAGGTTATCATCGGGTCATGTCTACAGTAGTCTCATGTGTATATGCAAATCTGATTAACACTGCTGACGTGATGTATGTGAACATGTAGATGCAGTATGCAACCATTCTATAGTGATGTGCATACACGGGAATAGTGTCTATAGGATATACAGGAACCGAAGGCATGCAATGCAAGGTAGATTTGTACATGAAGAGTGTGTCACCACATGAAGTGTAACAAGCATCAGGTAATGTAGCAAAATCTACAGGGGACATGATAGTGGACAACCCAATAGGAACAGTAACAAGTACAACCACACAAGAGTATACATGTATCAGGCAAGTCATGTTATTTATACAATAGTAGCAATCAGTACCGCCTGCTATTTTAATTACTCTCTTCCAGTGTCCCATACCACTGGCAGTTCATACTGGAGCCCGCACTCTAGTCGAACCCATCCGGACATGGCCTACGGGTACCATTATCCAAACGAGAGAGTAACCGAATAACAAGTGTTCCCGACGTCACTATTGTGTATACTGTTTTATTATGTTAATTGAAAACCCATGGTCAAGGAGTTCTTATCGGGTGGGTGTATCCCGTGCATACCCGGGACAACGGCCTTATCAGACCCCTGGCAGCTGAGACCAGGACCAGCCCGCTAGAGCTGTAACATGTAACGGGAATCTCAATGAGCTAAAATAATAACGGGATGCTCATGAGTAACAGACGGTAGCCAGCACTACCCCGTCCCCTGCAGTGGGATAAACAATGGATCCAGAGATCCACCCGATATGATCTAATCAACCGTCAAGTCTCCCTCATACCCAAGTTATCTTTATTAACTTATATATCTAGTATATAATGTAACAAGAACAAATACAGTACATGATACGGGTAACATGATAACTGGACCTGAGCCTCTGTTGATAGCATAGAACAATATAAAGGGAAACGGGAACAATATAACGGGAACAATATAACAGGAAACGGGAACAATAGATGTGGGATTCCACATATCACGTATCAACAGCTCTCATGTCCAGTAACGGGAATATCCATATCAGTAACAGGAATAACAATATCCAGTAACGGGCATAACAATAGTAGTCACGGGAAACAAGCATATAACAGGAATACGGTAACATGGAACAATAATCTGTGAGTCATATGATAATAAGATAGAGACAATACATGCAGGTACACTCGTGTGGTGAGCATACGTAACAGTGATGTGTGATCATGAGATAACTGTGTACCGAGCATCCATGTAATGATGATAAGAATAATATGAAATGTGATAATCTATGAATTGGTATCTCCGTGTACCAGTGGAACTTATACGTGTAGCAAGAATCCGTGTAATGTATCTGTGTATCCCTAGTACATGTCAGAACAGTGGTCAGTGTATGTCCAGTGAACTACAGTAGCCGTGTAAGGATGATACCAGTGCATGACATAACGGTGTCTCGCATTCATGTATAGTGACAGCGTAGTGTCCTAGCGTGTCTGTAGAGCAGTATACATGTAACGTAACTGTGATATGATACATGACATCATAGTGTCCAAGCATATGGTGACCTAGTGAACGTAACTGTGATGATACATGACATCATAGGGTCCAAGCATATGGTGACCTAGTGGGCCGGATGTCAGTGATACATGAACATGACATAATAGAGATCAGTCAGGCATTTTAATTTAGTAAATATGAACAATAGAGATTTACCGGTAGTCATGTTTTTATTTCAAGAAAGCAACCAAGTTCAAATACTATACAAAGATACTAAAAAGACAATTTATAAAATAAAAACACTCACAATCTTGTCATGGAAAGGTAGCTCTCGTTCCCACGATCGCAACGAATCCAGAATTGTCCAAATCGGAGTCCGGATGCTCCCGATATCGCCCGAACGCTAAAAGTAATAGAACGGGTCAAATATGTAAATAGAAATAATTCAAATGCAATTAATAAAATGACTCAGGAGGTTTTCTGCAATTTTACCTTTAATGGGTTGGATGCGGGTAGACGGGTTAACGGGTCGAGTTTAGATCCAATACCCAAACCCATAACTTAAGTCAAATGGGTAACGGGTTATTGGGTTAGCGGGTAGTGGCCAATAGGGTTAACGGGTTTGGGTTTTACCCAAACCCAATCAAAAGCAAGAACAACAGCAGCAGCAGCTTCTTGCTGCTGCTGTACTTCTAGGCGGCCGGCCGGCCAGCTTAGCTGGCCGGCGGCGGCGGGGGCCGCCGGCGGTGATCCCGGCCGCCGCCGGCGCGGCCATCAGGCCGGGGGAGAGAGATATAGAGTTAGAGAGAGATATAGAGATAGAGAGAGATAGAAACGGAGAGGGAGAGAAGGGGGCAGGGGCTGGCCACCGCCAGCCCCGCCGGCGCCGCCTCGCCGCCAGCGACTCCGCCCGCCGGCGGCGGCTCACAGGAAACGAGAGAGCGGGAGAGAGAGAGAGAGAGATGAAAGGAGAAAAAGAGAAAAGAAAATAAAAGAAAAGAAAGATAGGAAAAGAAGAAGAAAGAAGAGGGAAGGAGAAGAAGAGGGGGTTGGCCTCCGGTTGTGGGTCACCGGCCACCGGCGGCGCGCCGGCCGTGGTGGCCCCACCGAGTACACAAAGAGAGAGAGAGAGAGAGAGAGAGGAAGAGTGTGAGGAGAGAGAGAGGGGAGAGGATTTAAAGAAATGAATGGCGGTGGGGAAGCGTCCAGAGAGGAGGAGAAGGGGAAAGAAAAAGAAAGAAAAGAAAAGAAAAGAATTGAATTTAAAATAATTAAAATAATAGTATTTAATTCGGCCCAAAATTCGACTAGCTCCGAACTGTACCTAAAAATTATAAAAAATAGAGAATATTATCCTAAAACGTAATATGAAAATAGTTTAAAGAAATTCAATCCGGTTTGCAAATTAAAAATCCCGGAGTGTCTCGCCGATACTGGGCGATACCGGTTTGGCCGGCTTTTTGATAAATTCAGAAAAATTTTCAAAATACCCTAACGTAGATAATACGCTTCTAAGACACATGGTGAAACGAATTCTCAAAATTCTACTCCGTTTGTGAAATAAAAATCGGAAGGCCGGTTATCGGTATCGGTCGACACCGACTACGGAGATTTTCCAAAATAATCCAGAAAATTTTCAGAAAATCCTGAAAACTCTAAAATATTAGAAAATGATTTTTGAAACTGAAATCAGCTCAATCAGACTACTACGGAGGTCAAATCAATTTTGTACGTCGTATCGCGTACTGATACGGTGATACGTACACCAGGGATCAGGGGGTTACATTTCTCCCTACCTTACAAAAAATTTCGTCCTCGAAATTTCAAATCAGGTGTGAGAACAATATTTCCAACCCCAAAGCCAAATTGTTACGGGTACACGACACTTCCGCTGCGCACTCTGATATCTATAAGGAACTCGGGATGGAGAAGTCGTGTAGTGAACTAACACTAACGGATTGAAAGAAATCAGAGGCAAAGAAAACGAGGAGGAAATCGGATATTTTAGTTGACAACTGTCGGTAAGGAATACAAAGGAGTCAAGGAATGAATGGGTAATGTCATGGTATTCTTGTACTCATCGCTGGAATTCCCAAATTCAGATATAGACAAGTTTGAATCGGAATCTGCTTGTACTGTTGGTAAGAGCCCGAGTATTGACCCAGGTGGTTACCCACACCAGGTGTGAACCTAGGCTCTAATACCACTATGTAATACCCCGATCCCAAAGATACGGAGACGTTATGGCGACGTACATACGCGAGGTGAAAACAACCTCACGCGTACGTTAAGCCTCAGCACAGGGAATCACCTCCATAGACACAATGGTTCCAACAGGAAATAAGTATAAGAATACATGCAGAAAGGGGTTAGTGATCATAACAGATATAAAAACAGGGATAAATGAGATAACAGAAATAAATCACCAAGATACCTATAAAGAGGCTCGATGAGGAATCTCCTATGTGACTCCAAGGCACTATCTGATAATACGGTAGCTCGGATCTTCAACCTGGGCATGCAAACCCAGGGTCGTCAGAAAGCGACCTAGTGAGTGGTAAAATGAAGGAGGCAATGCACAATAATAATAGATAATACATGCTGTTGTAATAGTGATACCATATAGTAGGCATATAATAAGCAGTAGAACTATAAACATGTCATATTTTAATATCATCACTGCCTAGCAGGTTATCATCGGGTCATGTCTACAGTAGTCTCATGTGTATATGCAAATCTGATTAACACTGCTGACGTGATGTATGTGAACATGTAGATGCAGTATGCAACCATTCTATAGTGATGTGCATACACGGGAATAGTGTCTATAGGATATACAGGAACCGAAGGCATGCAATGCAAGGTAGATTTGTACATGAAGAGTATGTCACCACATGAAGTGTAACAAGCATCAGGTAATGTAGCAAAGTCTACAGGGAACATGATAGTGGACAACCCAACAGGAATAGTAACAAGTACAACCACACAAGAGTATACATGTATCAGGCAAGTCATGTTATTTATACAATAGTAGCAATCAGTACCGTCACTATTTTAATTACTCTCTTCCAGTGTCTCATACCACTGGCAGTTCATACTGGAGCCCGCACTCCAGTCGAACCCATCCGGACATGGCCTACGGGTACCATTATCCAAACGAGAGAGTAACCAAATAACAAGTGTTCCCGACGTCACTATTGTGTATACTGTTTTATTATGTTAATTGGAAACCCATGGTCGAGGAGTTCTTATCGGGTGGGTGCATCCCGTGCATATCCGGGACAACGGCCTTATCAGACCCCTGGCTGCTGAGACCAGGACCAGCCCGCTAGAGCTGTAACATGTAACGGGAATCTCAATGAGCTAAAACAATAACGGGATGCTCATGAGTAACAGACGGTAGCCAGCACTACCCCGTCCCCTGCAGTGGGACAAACAATGGATCCAGACATCCACCCGATATGATCTAATCAACCGTCAAGTCTCCCCCGTAGTCAAGTTATCTTTATTAACTTATATATCAAGTATATAATGTAACAAGAACAAATATAGTACATGATACGGGTAACATGATAACTGGACCTGAGCTCTGTTGATAGCATAGAACAATATAACGGGAAACGGGAACAATATAACGGGAACAATATAACAGGAAACGGGAACAATAGATGTGGGATTCCACATATCACGTATCAACAGCTCTCATGTCCAGTAACAGGAATATCCATATCAGTAACAGGAATAACAATATCCAGTAACGGGCATAACAATAGTAGTCACGGGAAACAAGCATATAACAGGAATACGGTAACATGGAACAATAATCTGTGAGTCATATGATAATAAGATAGAGACAATACATGCAGGTACACTCGTGTGGTGAGCATACGTAACAGTGATGTGTGATCATGAGATAACTGTGTACCGAGCATCCATGTAATGATGATAAAAATAATATGAAATGTGGTAATCTGTGAATTGGTATCTCCGTGTACCAGTGGAACATATATGTGTAGCAAGAATCCGTGTAATGTATCTGTGTATCCCTAGTACATGTCATAACAGTGGTCAGTGTATTTCCAGTGAACTACAGTAGCCGTGTAAGGATGATACCAGTGCATGACATAACGGTGTCTCGCATTCATGTATAGTGACAGTGTAGTGTCCTAGCGTGTCTGTAGAGCAGTATACATGTAACGTAACTGTGATATGATACATGACATCATAGTGTCCAAGCATATGGTGACCTAGTGAACGTAACTGTGATGATACATGACATCATAGGGTCCAAGCATATGGTGACCTAGTGGGCCGGATGTCAATGATACATGAACATGACATAATAGAGATCAGTCAGGCATTTTAATTTAGTAAATATGAACAATAGAGATTTACCGGTAGTCATGTTTTTATTTCAATAAAGCAACCAAGTTTAAATACTATAATAATATACTAAAAAGATAATTTATAAAATAAAAACACACACAAACTGGTCATGGGAAGGTAGCTCTCGTTCCCACGATTGCAACGGATCCAGAATTGTCCAAATCGGAGTCCAGATGCTCCCGATATCGCCCGAACGCTAAAAGTAATAGAACGGGTTAAATATGTAAATAGAAATAATTCAAATGCAATTAATAAAATGTCTCAGGGGGTTTTCTACAATTTTACCTTTAATGGGTTGGATGCGGGTAGACGGGTTAACGGGTCGGGTTTAGATCCAATACCCAAACCCATAACTTAAGTCAAATGGGTAACGGGTTATTGGGTTAGCAGGTAGTGGCCAATAGGGTTAACGGGTTTGGGTTTTACCCAAACCCAATCAAAAGCAAGAACAGCAGCAGCTGCAGCTTCTTGCTGCTGCTGTGCTTCTGGGCGGCCGGCCGGCCAGCTTAGCTGGCGGCGACGGGGGCCCGCCGGCGGCGATCCCGGCCGCCGGCGGCGATCCCGGCCGCCGGCGACGCGGCCATCAGGCCGGGGGAGAGAGATATAGAGATAGAGAGAGATATAGAGATAGAGAGAGATAGAAACGGAGAAGGAGAGAAGGGGGGCAGGGGCTGGCCACCGCCAGCCCCGCCGGCGCCGCCTCGCCGCCGCCGGCGGCTCCCAGGAAACGAGAGAGCGGGAGAGATAGAGAGAGATGAAAGGAGAAAAAGAGAAAAGAAAATAAAAGAAAAGAAAGACAGGAAAAGAAGAAGAAAGAAGAGGGAAGGAGAAGAAGAGGGGGACGGCCTCCGGTTGTGGGTCGCCGGCCACCGGCGGCGCGCCGGCCGTGGTGGCCCCACCGAAGTACACAAAGAGAGAGAGAGAGAGGAAAAGTGTGAGGAGAGAGAGAGGGGAGAGGATTTTAAAGAAATGAATGGCGGTGGGGAAGCGTCCAGAGAGGAGGAGAAGGGGAAAGAAAAAGAAAGAAAAGAAAAGAAAAGAATTGAATTTAAAATAATTAAAATAATAGTATTTAATTCGGCCCAAAATTCGACTAGCTCCGAACGGTACCTAAAAATTACAAAAAATAGAGAATATTATCTTGAGACGTAATATGAAAACGGTTTGAAGAAATTCAATTCGATTTGCAAATTAAAAATCCCGAATTGTCTCGCCGATACCTGGCGATACCGGTTTGGCCGGCTTTTTGATAAATTCAGAAAAATTCTCAAAATACCCTGATGTATATAATATGCTTCTAAGACACATGGTGAAAACGGATTCTCAAAATTCTATTCCGTTTGTGAAATAAAAATCGGAAGGCCGGTTATCGGTATCGGTCGACACCGACTACGGAGATTTTCCAAAATAATCCAGAAAAATTTCATAAAATCTTGAAAACTCTAAAATATTAGAAAATAATTTTTGAAACTGAAATCAGCTCAATCGGACTATTACGGAGGTCAAATCAATTTTGTACGTCGTATCGCGTACTGATACGGTGATACGTACACCAGGGATCAGGGGGTTACACAAACACATTCATAAGCATCCTAAGGTGTACAAATGTACACATTGTGGCTGCAAAGGCCACTTAGTAAAATTTTGTTTTGATAAGATGCATCATATTAATTTTGCTAATCATAAAAATTTTTGGGTGCCTTACAAAGCTAACCCCCAAGGACCCAAAAGAAAATGGGTACCAAAACTCCCACCGTGTGTTTTTGATGTAGGTGAGGGCTCTCACACGACGTGAGAGAAATGGTGCCTTGATGGTGGTTGCATGGACTTGAAGAACATATACTTGATGCACCGCTATCAAGGAGGTTTGGTGGGACAACCATCATGTTTGGAGTTTTGGAACATAGTTGGTAACGATTTCTAAACTCTTAGTTTATGTACATGCTTATTCATACCATAATTTTAGCATGTTTATTTGTTTTATGTGCTTCATGTGGTAAATACATGTTTAGATGTAGATTCCATTAAAACTTGTGTATATACATGTTCAACTAGTGAGTAACAAATTGATTCATATATGTTTGCACTTCATGCGCATTTGTACCCACTATATGCACATGTATAGCCTAGTTTTTATGATTCTCTCATTTATACTTGTTTTGCCTATTTTCATATTTTACTTCATGTATATATTTTTTATTCAAATCTAATAAATATACATGTATATCCTTTTTGAGTCTCTTGCCTTCATGCAAATACCTTTAATAGACTCTTTTATGTTTGGGATATGTATGCATATTGTTAGATTTAGATAAATCATACATATACCTAGAAGTTTATTGTTTTTAATGAAAAATGAATTTTCATGTTTTTAATTGATAAAATAAAATGAAGAATTTGTTTTGATCATTTTGAGCCTTAATGACTATTTTCATGAAAATGCTATATACATGATTCTTGTACACTCATACTTCATTTGTTTTGTCATGACTTCGATTCATGAACACTTTTATGAGCTTAATCGATTTTGAGTGTCATCTCTTGTGTATTTGGTATGATTTATGAAATACATATGATTTGGTTTCATGTTTTTGAAGGATCTTTAACTAGTTTTTCAAAAATTAATTTAACTAGTTACTTATTCTTCAATGTTTATGAGATATACACATGGTCCTATTATTGTTTCAATTGGTATCATTGAATCGTTTCAATTGGTATCAATTTGACTCTATTTTTGTATATACTCATATTTTATTTTCTTATATATGTATGTATCAATTTCAATTGGTATAATCATTTTTCATACATATATATGATTTGTTTTGTGCTTAAGTTAAAATCAATTTACATGTTTAAAAGCACAAACTTTGTTTATGCTAAGCTTACTTCAAATTTTTTAAGCTTATGCATTATGTTTTAAAATTGGTATCAAAATTAAAAAATTTAATTATTTTGATATCTCAAAATTTGTTTTAATAAAGAAAAATTAAAAAAAATGTTTTGATTTGTATTGCCTATATGTAAGGAGAGCTTAACATCTCTTCTACATATAGATTCATGTTGAGTGTATTGTATATTGAGGAGCTTAACAACTCTTCTTTATGTGGTACACGTGTGTAGGGGGAGCTTCACATCTCCTTTTATGCATTACATATTATGCGTTATGTGAATTAGGGCTTGTCATCCCTCTTTCATGTAATGTATATGTGTAGGGAAGTTACTTTACCGTCTTCCTCTTCATGAATGTATATCGCATATAACCTTTCTTGATTGATTTGTTTTACCCCTTTATTAATTCTTTGTTTCGGACAAAAAGGGGGAGAAAAATTTGATGATTTTGTTTTACTTTAACCCCTTTGTTGATGATTGACAAAAAGGGGGAGAAAGATTTTGGATTTATATGCATGTTTTGTGAAAAAGGATTGTTTATGCATATATGTTTTATTTTTGCAAATAGGAGAAAAAGAATTTGATTTGTTTTATGCTTGAGTGCATGTTTATCTCCTTGATTTGCATACATGTTTATGAGCTTTATTGCATATCTATTTGTTTATGTGTTATGTATGAGTTAAGGGGGAGCTTCTTTGAAGCTTTACTTTAATCCATGCATATATAACTTCATGAGTTTTGTCATCATCAAAAAGGGGGAGATTGTTAGCCTGAAGGTCCATCACTCTAGTTTTGATGATGATTAGCTCATGTAGTTATAGTACTAATGATCTTGTGTTTAATTAGTGACAGATTTATGATCAAGATCTTAGTAGGTGCATAGCTTCAACAAAGGATTTGAAGTCAAGTTTTGGAGCTTGCACGGTGTTTGGACCAAATCAAGAAGGCTTCAAGTGAAGACTTCAAGAAGATGAAGACTTGAGTCTAGGTTTGTTTTTATAAGATTTTTTTTAGATAAAATGTAAAGGATAGAGTAGTTGGTGGATTGTTCAAGTACATATACACACACTCTTGATAGTTTTGTTTTTACAAAAGATTTTTAATTTTAGAAAATACATCTTTGGTTTTTGGTGTTTCTCATATACACGTCTTTTATCCAAAACCAGGTTTAGAGCTTAATGTCAAAAACATAGATATTTCACCATGTTAGTGTAGTGGATCATATCCATACACCCTATGCTTTCAAAGTTATTTAAATATCTTGTTTTTGTATTTGGAGATGTTTTGGAAAAACAAAGTTTTGAAAAATAAGTTTTGGAAAATATTGTTTTTCATTTGAGCCAATATTTTCAACTTACAAAAATAGTCCAAATCTTTTATAACATGCCTTGATTTTGTGCAAGCATGTTTGTTTATCAAAGTATTGATAAAACTATTTTTGTAGATTTTTTAGTATTTTTATGGGATTTTATTTGAACTAAAAAGACCAAGTTTTAAATCCCTAAGTTTTCTGATCTGGCTTCAGCCGGTCGACCGACCCGGTCGACCGACGTGCACGACAGTTCTGGCAGGAGGGCCGGCCGACCGACCCGGTCAACCGTCCAGAGAGCTCTGCTCTCTGGAAAGGCCCCGGCCGACCGAGCGGTCGACCGGGCAGAGAGACTTGCTCTCTGTATCCTGGCTCGGTCGACCGACCGGTCGACCGATGGTACAACGGTCTGAAATATGACCGTTGGCCGGACGACCGGGCGGTCGTCCGACAGGCCTGACAGACCCCAACGGCTAGTTTTTTTAGCCCTATAAATTTGGGGTTTGGGCATTGTTTTTAGACAAGATTTTCAAGTGGGTTTTAACCAGTTTTTCCTAAACTTTTTAGAGGTTTTCCTCTACTTGATTTAGAGCAAATATTTCCAATCAAAAGGAGAGTTTTTTCAAGAGTGGTTAAAAGAGATTTTCTTGAGTTTTTCCTCCATCATCTCTTTCCTTGTTTTCTCACATATACACTTGAGCTATCCATTGCTATTCATCCTATAGGAGTGTTGTAGTGAGATTGATTTTAGGTGATCAAGAGTTGTGATCACCAAAATTCATCTTTGTTCTTTGAGGAGGCGGACGTGTGTGTTCGCATTATTTCGGGTCCTAGTGGGGACTCGGTGTTTCGAGTTCGGGTGCGAACTCCTTGTTTGAGGTGCGGCCTCAGCGAGCCGGTGGGCTTGCGGTGTGTACGGGCTAGAGAGTCCGAGAGCTTGTAGGTGTTGCGGCACCGAGGAGTGATCCATTGGGATCGATTATAGTGGAAATCCTTCGTGTGTCGAAGGCGGGAATGTAGAGCAAGTGTGCTCGAACCTCGAAACAAATCCCTTATGTTTGCGATTGCTCACTCTCTCTCTTTGTCTCTTGTTTATATCTTGCATTCCTTTATTGTGTTTATCTTTATATGCATGATATACTTGTGTGCTTAATTGATATACTTGCTTGGGATTATTTGCTAACACTTGTATTTAACCAAGAGAGCCAACGCGGCACCTCAACCCTTATCGAGGGGAATCTAGAGGAGTTAGTCCAGAGCCCTTCACGGGGAACTCGGCTACACTCTTGTGTTATACGTGGTGTTTAGTGTAAGAGTTTAGTTTAGGGCAAAATAGTTTATACTTCCGAATTATTTGGCATTAAGTGACCATTAGATTAGCCATCACCTATTCACCCCCCTCTAGGTGAACCTACAGGCAATACTGGGGGCAGTATGATCTCGAATAATTGAAGATGGAGGGGATTTTTCTCTCCAACCCGTAGGTTCTCTTCTTAATCTTTGGGGAGATGAAAGGCCTCCAAAAGAGAGATTATATTATGATAGTGGAGAGAGAATTTTACCCATGATATATATAGCATCAAGAAATCCTACTTCAACTCATCATAGATTTAGGCCTTTGATTAATAATACGAGTTTCACACGTGTAGGTAGATGAATCTCACTTCTTAACTTAAATATACTCATGCCTAAGTATAATTAAAATGTGTCTAAACTTAAACCATTAGGCTTGATCAATTCTTTATTGGGTCAAACAAATGGGTTAAAGTAAGCGGGTGCAAATATCCAATTGACTTAGGACCAAATCAAATTAGACTTTAAATAAAATAAGTCTAACAATCTCACACTTGGGGCAAGTAAGTCATACTAAATAGATATTATGTATAACTTTATGACGTCAAAATATTAACCGCTAACAAACCAATATTTCATATCAATCTCATCCATTAAATGCTCTGCCCACCAAATATGGCAGCCGATACCTTCTCATAACTGAGGTAGGACCTTCCACATTACAAGTTTCAAAATACTTAACAATATAGATCAAACGTGGACGTGTGATGTGAAAATATCCTCTGATCAATTAAGGCACACTTCCAATAGATTTTCACTTTACGACTCTAACGAGTTTATCTTTATGACTCTAACAAGTCTAACTACAATTCAATGTACTCAAATGCGCAAAAGAAAACTTTAGGAGAAGCAGTTATAATTTTATTTATCAGAATCACCAAATATATATACAAACATATATATATATACAAACATATATATATATACATATATATATGTATATATATATATATATGTGTATATATATATGTATATGTATATATATATGTATATGTATATATATATATATATATATATATATATGTATATGTATATGTATATATATATATATATATATATATATATATATATATATATATATATATATATATATATATATATATATATATATATATATATATATATATATATATATATATATATAGTGTACCAAAAATAATGTCTGTTACATGAACCAAAAAATATATTTTTTTTCATAAAACTAAAAAACGAAAATTACTTAATCTAATTTCAAATATCATTGACAGGATGCTTGCTTTAAACCATAAATGAATTTCTTTAATTTGCAAATCAGACGTTGTGAAACCTTTGGCTTCAAACTTGTCTCGTTGAACATGTAGATTTCTTCCTCAATGTCACTATTAAAGAAGGCAGTCTAAACATCCATTTGGTGTAATTTCAGGTCGAAGTGAACCACAGTAGTGTCATGATAATTTTAAAAGAATCCTTCATGAAAATGGGGGAGAAAGTCTCATATAGTCAATGACATCTCCTTGAGTGAATCCCTTTGCGACAAGACGTGCCTTATATCTTTTGACATTGCCTTTCGGATTTCACTTGGTTTTGAATATCCATTTAGAACTAATCGGTTTTTTCTTTTAGGCAACTCTACTAGATCCCAAACGTCATTGTCCTTCATTATTTTAACTCATTCTTCATGGTATTTGACCACTTAGAGGAGTGAATACTGAGTGACCTGATTGAGTTTTGCCTGTGCAACAAAATAAGGATTATTAGATTTAAATTTAAAGGTGCAAGATTCTCAATTCTAATCCGCGGTAGCAGTGGCTAAGCGGGTCGTAATCCTCTGGGAGGGACTAGCGATGGAAGCGTTTGTAAGTTATCTCTAAAAATTTCTTTTTTTTTTAGTTATTTAAAAGGAAAAGTTAGGTTAGAAAGAAGGTGGTATTTACAATGAATCGGAAAAGAAAGAATTGGGAGATAGTGATTTAATCTACAAAAATAAAATAAAAGAAAAGAAAAGAAAAGAGCACTAACCTTGGTATGGTAGAGAAAATATGTGAAAACCTAACACTTTCTACCTTGTTTCGGAGGCGTTGAACGCATAAACCATAGGATCGATCTCAGTCCCCTATTCGCATTATATCATCAAGCTTTGGCAAGTATGAAGTGATACGTACCTTGAGGAGGAGAACATCACCATGAAGTATCGTTGGCATCACCAAGACTTGTTATACTTGTGCGTTGGAAATCACTTGCATGTCATCAACAACCAACAGAGATAAAAGAGAAAAAAAAGAAAGCAAAAAGAAAAGTAAAACAATGCACATAAGAACAATGAACAAAAGAAAAAGATTACCTTTATTACTTGATACAAATGCAGAGAAGAGAAGCATACATCGGTGTCACGCTCAACATAGCCCTCTCCCTCACTTACATAAAAATTAAAAAGAAAAGAAAACCTAAACTAGAAAAAAGAAGAAAACCTAAAACTCTAGATTTGGCCCTCTACTGCGCTGGACGACGTTCTGTGTTGCACTAAAGGGGGTATTTATAGGCGCAGAAGGAGTTAGAGTCCGAACACAAGTCGTACACAAAAGCCGTTGCCCTGGCTTATCTGAATTGCCGTGGAAATGCGGCATTTGCCGTGGAATTGTGGCATTTTGGTGGCAGATTGCCACGCGCTTTGGCACGTGGCTTCTCCTGGTCCGTCCATCTGGGCGTTTGCTTCTGGAAGCTGAATCTAGGCTCTTCATCTTTGGATTTGGATATAACTTGGGAATCAAGTTACCTAGATCCCAAATCTTTTATCCACGAATTTGTGATCTTAAATTCTCCTTCTTTGGCTTTTATCCTCATCCTGCAAGTGTTTAGGGTTGGATAGAAGTCTATCCTTCCCTCTTCTTTGATAATTACAACTTTAGCCCTTGTGTATTTGCACTTTGACAATTGATATTTGCACTTGGGCTTCAAATGTGGGCTTTTGGGCTCTTTTTAAGCTTTAATTCTTTCTTTTTATTATTTCGAGGCCTGCACACAATAAATTACAAAATATTAATAAATTTGCAGAATTAAATGAATAAATATGAAAATGTGATGGTAAATGTTATGATAAAAATGCATTTTTCACTACCAATCAAACCCCCACACTTATCTTTTTGCTCGTCCTCGAGTAAAAACAAAGAAAAAGAAAAAGAAAAGAAAAATTAATCTAACCTAACTCACTTTCGTAGGAATCACGGTTGCACTTAGCATGTACAACAAGCCGTTAAACCCCTAGGTTACCCTAGAGGACGAGTGTTGTCTCGTGAGGGTTTTCAGCGGATTACACCCACAAAATTCATAAAAAGGAAATATTAGAAATACTTTTGAAAAGACTAAGTAATCTATAAGTTTTTAGGATCCTCATTTTTATTCATTCTTAGACTTAGTCTTTATAAAGTAAATTGTTATCTATTTTAGGTAAGGGTCAAAATTGAACTTCTAATATAGTCTTTTTCGTTATCAAAAATCATATGCATCCTTGTGAATTTATACTAGGAATTCCTTAACTTGGACTCTCATGCCTCTTTATTATTTTTATAACTTCATCTAATTTTCTTTCGTGTAAGAATCAAGGCTTCTTGAGGCCCTAATACCTAATTAATTGACTATTAGATGTGTTATTTTTTTTTTTGCATGTATAACTCATCTAATTTTCTTTCGTGTAAGTATCAAGGCTTCTTGAGGCCTTCATACCTAACTAATTGACTAATAGATGTGTTAATACATGTATAATATTTCTTAGTTTTCTTTGGCTTTCTAATCCACCCATGTAGCGAACTTAAAGTCGATGACTCCCAAACCGGTCGGCTTTAGGGCATCAGGTGAGAAAACACCCCGCGGACTCAAATTCGAGTGAACTAGGCCACAAAACTAAGGACTTTATTTTATTTAGACTTCACCTTTAAGCGTGAATACTTATGCTTCTTGAGGCACATGTATCCAGCTTAATTAGTGATTTTCTTTCTTTTTTTTATATGAGGCACAAAGGTCTTCGACTTGGAATCCTAGATATGCATTAGGTATGCAAATTTCATTAAGGTAAAAATCAAGACTAATTACTTATTCAATTTCTCCTCCTATACCTAAAATTTAAACAATTTATTTATTTTGACCAAGTTTTTAGAAATCCTAATCATGATTTTCCTAATTCTTAAGACTAACTTAGATTTCTTTCAAAAGATAAGTCAAAATATTGTCCTTTTTATAAGTTTTTTTTTTCAGATTTTTTTTATTTGCAAATTTTTGTTAGTTTCTAACTATGTTAGTATGTTAGTAAAGCCCACCCCCACACTTATCTCATGCATTGTCCTCAATGTATGAATGAATGCATATATGCATGAAACAGAATAAGGGAAGGCGGAAGTTACCTTAAGGTGGTGGTTCCGGAGGTGGTCTAATTGGGCCAAGCGTTGCTACCCAATCAAGATAACATATAATTTGGTGGAACCCACCAGAAATTTTCCTTACATAACCCACTAAAATATATGTATAATCATTTTTTAGAATTTCCACCCCATCAAATTTCCAAATTTCATAATAAATTTCAGAGTTAATTGTGTCAACCTCCTTGTCCCAAAATGGAGTATGGAAAGATGGAATTATTGACTTGGACATTATAGGTGCGGGAACGAATACCGACTCAGGGAAGAAGCTCAAATCAAGTAAGGGCTCAGGAATCGGGCTAAGTTCAGGAAGTGGGTCCAAATCAATAAGTTTAAGCTCAAGTCCACAATCATCTTCCCACAATGGAATGTGACTCAATGTTGGTGATTCAAGTTCAGGAATGATAGGTGTGAGAATCAAAACTGACTCTAAAATATTACCTAATTCAGGTAACAGAACAGGAGTCAATAATGATTCAGGAATTTGAACTTGATCATAGATTTGAGAATCTAGGTCACATATCTCATTGGGTTCAATGTAATAAAAAGAACTTGCCAATTTATCCATAGGATTTTCAAGATTATAAAATTGGTCAAGTTCGACATGATCATCTAAAATGGGTGATTCAATTTCATGATGAATTGGAACAGGATCCAATGTTGACTCAGGAAAAGTGAAATCAAGTTGAGACACTGGAGTCATTATTGAATCAGGAAATAAAATTGAATCATCGAGTGGAAGATCATGATCATATTCATGCTCAAGTTCTATTTCAGGAAAGGAGAAACTTGCCATATTATCAATAATTGGAGTTTCGGCAAGTTCAAATGATGGCACTGAAATAGAATCTTGTTGTCTAAAGCAACTTGGTTCGTCGGCTCTACGAGAGTGGTCAATGATATTGGAAATGGCCGAACTGTGAGAACGTAAAGATTGAACCATCATATCTATATCATGATCACGGGCTAATCTAGCCTGAGTCATGGCAGCAAGCATCCTTTCATAGTCGATAGGTGCATCATGTTGTGATTGGACTTGAAAAGAGGAAGTGTAATCATGATGAAGTTGTGAGTTGGTGGACTCACGCATTATCATGTCTGCGATAGATGGTAATTGTTGCTTGGACTCATGCATACTCATCATTTCCTCGATAGATGGTAATCTATCCTGAATGGGTGGATCTGAGTATGAATCATTGAAAGAATGTGGACTAGATGGATATGGAGGACAATTTGGTTGAAAATTAGACTCGGGGGAATCGAAACCCCATGAACTCTGTGAAGAGTTGAAATTATTATGCAAATTATAGTTATAAGATGGGGGGTGTGGGCTATATTCATTCGGATAAGACCATTCCGGCACACTAGATTGGTCAAAGTTATGATATGCCGGGTTGGTAATATCCGAATAATAGTTAGGTGTGTAATATGGATTAAAATTGGAATTATTATTATATGCCATATCACATCAACACAAACAAAAAAAGAAAACAAACAAATAAACAAACAAAAAAGAAAAATTCTAACTTAAGTTAGGGTAGACCTATGACCTAGACAACTCCTAACTGGTTAGACTGTCCACGGGAGGTAGGGTGCTGACCACAAGTTAATCAGCCAGGTCAGGGCAAGAGTGGTGGGAGGTTTTCCGTCAAAGACGTTCCTTAATTAAATAACCACCAATCTTCGGGCTTTCGGCCCTCAATCCCTTTCCTAAACACTGATTTGACAAGAGTCAACTTCCAGCACTGTTCCCCCTTAGGATAATCTCCTATTGAGTCCGAGATGTCCCTAGGGCCAACGTCTACTAATTTTTAAGTTAGGCTTAGGTTAGTGAGTGCTTGGGATATGATTTTTGGGCTAAGGAAGGGTGATGAAATCTTCACCTTATCTTGTTAATGGGTTATGCCCTTAAGATGAATTAGTGCAAGTGTACAAGATAAGTAGATAAGATTCACTCAAAGCAGAAAATCAACCAAGAGATGAGTCATATTCTACATGCAATGCGTACGTACCTTGCTCCAGCACTCTTCAACAGTAAAAATAAAGGAATTGAAAAGACACGTGCCTAATATGCAAACGTCTAATCAATTTTATTTTTAACAACAAATTTTTTTTTACTGTTGATTAATTAGCAGTTTACAGGTATATCACGGAACAAATTGGAACAGAGCAGAAAACAGTATTTTCAATTTGAAGCAACCTGCAAAAATTGCAGTTAGTAGTTCACTACTAAGGCCGCGTTTCCGCGGCTATTGCCGCGGATCCGCGGCACTACAGTAGGCTCTGTTGCTCTGCCTTCGAGGGCAGAGGCACAGAGTTGCTATATGTCCACTTCTGCTGCTGTTTTTCTGTTTCCTGTTCTCCAAACCTGCAAACAGAAAAGAATAAAAGAATTAGTTAATAATTTTTTTATTAGAGAATAACTTACCGTCCCTCCCCGGCAACGGCGCCAATTTTTTGATTGAGTTTTACCTGTGCAACAAAATAAGGATTATTAGATTTAAAATTAAAGGTGCAAGGTTCTCAATTCTAATCCACGGTAGCAGTGGCTATGCGGGTCGTGATCCTCTGGGAGGGACTAGCGATGGAAGCGTTTGTAAGTTATCTCTAAAAATTTCTTTTTTTTTTTAGTTATTTAAAAGGAAAAGTTAGGTTAGAAAGAAGGTGGTATTTACAATGAATCGGAAAAGAAAGAATTGGGAGATAGTGATTTAATCTACAAAAATAAAATAAAGAAAAAAGAAAAGAAAGAGCACTAACCTTGGTATGGTAGAGAAAATATGTGAAAACCTAACACTTTCTACCTTGTTTCGGAGGCGTTGAACGCATAAACCATAGGATCGATCTCAGTCCCCTATTCGCATTATATCATCAAGCTTTGGCAAGTATGAAGTGATACGTACCTTGAGGAGGAGAACATCACCATGAAGTATCGTTAGCATCACCAAGACTTGTTATACTTGTGCATTGGAAATCACTTGCATGTCATCAACAACCAACAGAGATAAAAGAGAAAAAGAAAAGAAAGCAAAAAGAAAAGTAAAACAATGCACATAAGAACAATGAACAAAAGAAAAGATTACCTTTATTACTTGATACAAATGCAGAGAAGAGAAGCATACATCGGTGTCACGCTCAACATAGCCCTCTCCCTCACTTACATAAAAATTAAAAAAGAAAAGAAAACCTAAACTAGAAAAAAGAAGAAAACCTAAAACCCTAGATTTGGCCCTCTACTGCGCTGGACGACGTTCTGTGTTGCACTAAAGGGGGTATTTATAGGCGCAGAAGGAGTTAGAGTCCGAACACAAGTCGTACACAAAAGCCGTTGCCCTGGCTTATCTGAATTGCCGTGGAAATGCGGCATTTGCCGTGGAATTGCGGCATTTTGGTGGCAGATTGCCACGCGCTTTGGCTCGTGGCTTCTCCTGGTCCGTCCATCTGGGCGTTTGCTTCTGGAAGCTGAATCTAGGCTCTTCATCTTTGGATTTGGATATAACTTGGGAATCAAGTTACCTAGATCCCAAATCTTTTATCCACGAATTTGTGATCTTAAATTCTCCTTCTTTGGCTTTTATCCTCATCCTGCAAGTGTTTAGGGTTGGATAGAAGTCTATCCTTCCCTCTTCTTTGATAATTGCAACTTTAGCCCTTGTGTATTTGCACTTTGACAATTGATATTTGCACTTTTGCACTTGGGCTTCAAATGTGGGCTTTTGGGCTCTTTTTAAGCTTTAATTCTTTCTTTTTATTATTTCGAGGCCTGCACACAATAAATTACAAAATATTAATAAATGTGCAGAATTAAATGAATAAATATGAAAATGTGATGGTAAATGTTATGATAAAAATGCATTTTTCACTACCAATCATGACCTCATTCAAGAATGTGAGGTCATCCTCTAGCCTTGTGTCAAACTCATGCTTGGAGATAAACTATATAGTCATTTGTAATGACTGATCTCCTTTTTCTAGTTAATCTCCTAGGCACCTGTGAATGAGAATTTTCAGGCTCTACCATATCAGATGATCTATTTCAGGATGAACTAAATCTGTACCCTATAAGGGCACAACTGTATTTTCATATTGAAGTGAAACAATTACTTCATCATTTGGATCAATTATCATGAGTATAACAATATGTTCTTCCTTAAAGAAATTCTTATGTAATTGACTTCCACTATTCTGAATATCCTTATAAATTAGCATTATTCGTCTCTATTTTGTTCTTAGTGAAAAGAGAGTAAAACTTAAAACTTCTAAACCTCTCAGAATACCCAACGAAGAAAAGCTAATTGTCCTCGAGTTTAGCTTCAGCTCATGTGCATATATGGTCGAGCTTCAGCTGGACAACCCCAAACATGGAGATGCCTAATGCTGGGAGATTTTTCAGTCCATAACTCATATGTGGTTTTAGCTACTATTTTATTAGGTACTCTATTAAGGAGGTAAACAATTGTCTTTCAGACTTCACTCTATAATGACTCTGGTAAAGTAGTGTGAACTGTCATATATCTAACCATGTCCTTTAGTGTGTGGTTCGTCTCTCAGTAATATCATTTTGATGAGGTGTCCCTAACATGGTGTACTAGCTACAATACCATACTCTTTCAGTAAATTGACAAAAGGTTATGTACATCTACTGGTATGTCATATATGTCATAGTACTCACCACCACGGTCGATCTAATAACTTTAAGTTTTCTATTTTGTTGATTTTCAACTTCAATCCTATAGATTTTAAATATGTCCAGTGATTGAGATGTCTCATGTATCAAGTATAGGTACCTATAACGGGGGTAATCATATGTGAAAGTGATGAAATACATGTGATCATTCCAAGAAGCTATAGGGAATAGGCCACAGATGTCTGTTTACACCAAATCCAAGACGCATGAACTCCATCTAGCACCAAACTTCCTAATGTTTATATGTTTACCCTTTATACAATCCGTACATACTCCAAGGTCAGTGTAATCTAAAGGACCTATATCTCCACTAGACTCAAGCCTTTGGATTCTCTTTTTAGAGATGTGTTCTAAATGCCTATGTAATAGACTGTAGAAGTTTTGTTTAATTAATATTCGCTTAGTACCTAGATTATTCACATACGAAGATTCAGAATATGAAGTATAAAGATTCAATTTATATAAGTCAACAATCAAGATTTTAGTACCAACAACTTTAGAATTAGAAAATAAACTGATCATTTCATTACCAAAAGTGGTAGTAAAATCATATCTGTCTAACAATGAAATAGAAATAAGATTCTACCTAAAAGTTGGTACATATAAAATCTTATTCAAATCTAAACAAAAACAAAATCTAATTTAAGCCTACAAACTCCAATAGCTTCAACTGCAGCTTTATTTCCATTGCCCATGTAAACATATCGCTCAACTTTGGTTGTACCTCTTTTGGGTTTGAAAGTTCTGTATTGAATTTACTTATGTGAACTATCTATCCAGGATGTATGTGATGGCACAAAGCTAAGTCAATTTTAGAACAAACATGAACATGAGATTACTCATCTTTATAGGTCATTTCTGGTATTTTATGCAGTCCTACTTGAGGTGACATACTTTCTTTTAGAAGAAGTACACGATGATCTTAGGCTTCTTATCCTGCACTATTGACACTGTCGGATATGCAACTATAGTCATTGTGTTCCTCCCTTTAGTTTCACTTTTCTTCTTTTTCTTATTAGTAGTGTTACCCTGAAATACTAAGTGAGCACTTTTTGTCTTTTCTTATTTCAATATTTTCTCTTCCTGAACACAGTTGTAGGCTGTCTAAAAATCATTAAAAGACAAGCCATTAAAAAGGCAGAGTTTCAGGTTCTAGACGCAGGACTAATGATGGCCATCCGCGTCTCAGCATCAAGGTGTGAGAGTCCAAACCCGCGTCTCGACCTCAAGGCGCGTGGACTCAACACCCGCGTCTCAACATCAAGGCGCGAGGGCCCGACACCCGCGTCTCAACATCAAGGCGTGAGAGTCCAAACCCGCGTCTCAACCTCAAGGCGCGTGGAGTCAACACCCGCGTCTCAACATCAAGGCGCGAGGGCTCGACACCCGCGTCTCAACCTCAAGGCGCGAGGGCTCGACACCCGCGTCTCAACATCAAGGCGCGTGGGCTCAACACCCGCGTCTCAACCTCAGGGCGCGAGGGTCCAAGGCCCATGTCTCAGTTATAACTGCCCTGATTATGGGGCCAGTCACCGCCCACATAGCGGGGAAGTTAGCCCTTCATTGTGGAGCATTTTTAGGGGGCACGTTCACCCCTGAAACCTCTATAAATAGCCCCGCCGCTATGAGGAAAGAGGGAGACGACGCAAGAAACAAGAGATAGACAACAGACTACACACAGGCAGATAGAGAGAGAAGCAAGAGAGAGCTCAACTCTTCAGCAAGCTTGCTGCGTACAAGTTGCTCTTTGCCTACCTTCTCTTTGAGAGTTTTGGTAGACAGAGCTGTGCTACTCCTTCTACCAGCCGAAGAGAAGATCCCCGAAGGTCTAGACGGTCACCTGGTCAATGGAGAATAAGATTCACTCTCCATTGCCACTTGAAGAACCCAGCCTTAAACAAAGAGAGGATTCAAGACTCAACATCCTCCCTCCCTTGTAACCGGAATACTAGTTCGTTTTAATTTTTCAATTTGATTCAAGAAAATCTTACTTCGAGCTCGTACCTTCTCCGTGCGCGTACAAGAGATGGCGACTCCGCTGGGGACTTCATTTATTACCGACGAGCAAATCGTGGCGCAAGGTGACATCCTCGGTAAGGGGAAGATGGTCGAATCGCTAGTTGTCGAGTTCGACCAGGCGAAGTACGAAGAGTTTCTCTCTTCCGGCTCCAAGAGCCCAAGGACCCGCGTCTGCCGCAGGGTCTCGACGGGGAATGGCCCCGAAGCCCGATCTGAGGCTCTCTCGGGCGCCGCTGTTGCCAATTATGCCAAGCAGGATACACGCGCCAACGCCTCTCAGGAGGCCCGCGTGGTCTCAGGCACAACTGCCGTTGCGACCAACCGCGCCGCGCGGAACACACGCGTCAGTGTCCCTCGGGAGACCCGCGTGGTCAAAATCTCTGGTGTCCAACATCAGGTCGTCGTTGGTCTCTCTCCACCTCCACGACGCAACCGAAATACTGAACGTCGTCAGAGGAGGCGTGCGCGTCAGCTTCAAGTTGGAACTTCTGATTGTCCAACTGAGGCTGCACGCAACGCGCAAACTGGCGTCTTAGCTGCGCCGCATCCAGCGCGCGAAGTCCGCGTTTGGCGGCCAAAACGCGAGACTCCCCAAGTTAGGTCCTCCGAAGACCAACTTGTCAAACGCCAAGGTGAAACCTCTGCACCTCGTCAGGCGCAAGAGGCACGCCCGCATAGGCGTGGGGCCCAGCAACCCACTCTCTCTCAAACTCTTCTGCCCCGACGCACTAAGCGGCAATGCGACAATCGCGTCTCGTCTCAACAGAGACGCCAGACGCGCGTCTTACAGCCGCGGTGCGAAAGTCGCGTCCCTGAAACCCGCGTCCAGGCTGTACAGCATATGGATGCCTCCCGTCTTCGACGTTGCGAGGTTAATCTCTTCGATCCCCCTCCCGTGGATCTGAGGGATTACTTGACGAAGAAAAGAAGTGCCAATCAGGTCACTTCATCATGTTGCTGCCAACGGCTCATCTCTATGCTCTCCGAGTGCCGTTGTGGTTCAGGTGTGCACCAGCAGTCTTTAGTTAGACAGCTGACCCTGATACCCCCGTCAGCCAAAAGAAGACGCTCTCATAGGCGGAGGATATTCTCTGACGCTGAATACCCAGAGCTCACTGCGAATATGACAAGCAGGAGCAGAGGAAAACAGCCTGCAGTCAGCTCTGACGAGTCTGACTCTGAACTAGAAGGAGTGTATCGACACACTCGTACCCGGACTGGGGCCATCCCCCCGATTGATTATAATGCCCTAGCCCGGGGCATCGAAGTGAACAACTCTCACTCTGCAGTAGTAGAATCGCAGGCCTCAAACTCTTCCATAGAGAAGGAGGCCTTCATCTACTGACAAGCACTCCTGAGGAGACGGCCCGACACCTGGATCAGCAAGCCCAGGTTCAGAAGGAACAACTCGATATGATTATTGCTCAACGGGAATCTATCGACTCTCTCAAGCAGATGCTTGCACAGTTGCTCGAAGACAGGAAGAAATCTCCCCCTAAAAAGTCTAAGGGCAAGAAAAAAGAGGGAGAAAGCTCGTCTTCTGTGCACCCTGATGGAGAGAAGCCCACCTCGACCTCGTCCAAATCCTCGTCACAAGGAAAAGACGACCAAAATCAGGGGAAGATTCATTCCGAAAGAATGAATCAATTAGAGCAACGCCTTGAGGCCCTCACCAACCGTAAAGGCCTCCAGGAAGCGGGAGTGGTCCGGCCTTATCCGGCCGAGTGGGACTTGGTTCCATACCCGCCCAAGTTTAAGGCTCCAACCCTCCAAGCATTCGATGGGAAGGGGTCACCCAACCAACACCTCTACTACTTTAAATCCCAAACAGGGAATATAGTAGACAATGATGCCATCTTGGCACGTCTGTTCATTGGCACCCTGAAAGGGCTCGCCTTCGAATGGTTTATGAAACTCCCGGAGGGCTCCATCAAGAACTGGGGTGATTTGGAGAAGCTATTCCTAACGCGCTTCTTCGAAGACGACTCAGAAGTCACGATGCCCACCCTTTTGGCTACCAAACAGCGAAAGGGAGAGTCTGTCAAATCTTTCGTGGAAAGATTTCAGAATGTGGCACTCCGATGTCCGAGCGGCATGACCCAGGTCACCCTGGTAGAAACATGCCGCCACAATCTCCAAATCTCACTCCTTTCTCAAATAGGAGTTGCTGAAAGCCGCACCTGGAAGCAGTTGGTCCAACAAGGTGAACAGGCTGAGGAGATTGTTGCCCGCGTCAGGGCAGAAGAAGGGAAGCCACGGCCAGAGAGGTCAACCAGGCGTGCGCCAGACACATCCCTCCAGACAAAGCGGAAGGATAATTTGGCAACGGAGACCAAATCTCCCGCCAAACCTCAACCGGTCAAGGCGAGTAGCTCTTCAAGCCAGCCACGCGCCAACAAGTAGTATTCTTTCAAGGAGGAACATGTCGATTCGCTCTTTAAGCTACTCAACAAGAGCAATAGACTGAAGCTCCCTGAAGCCAGGCACCCTGAAGAAGTCGGTAAAACCGACAATCCCAATTACTGCTTATACCACAGGATGTTGGGACACCCCACCAAAAGCTGCTACGTCTTCAAGGACATCCTTCAGGCCCTGATTGACGCGGAGGTATTAAAACTCCGACCAGAGCAGAAGAAGGTGACGGCTAACATGACGTCAGTTCTCCAGTTCGGAAGACAACCCCCAACGCCTTCGGGGGTGGTCCCTGTTCCGAAAGGAGAGCTAAGAGTGATCAACACAGATCCTCACCAGCAACAAGAGAAAGGCCTGATACCTGTTCCCACGCCTCGAGGGAAAATCATGTGGGTCCACCCTGACCTTGTTGACGCCCAGCAATGGACTACTGTAACTAATAAGAAGTCCAAGGGCAAGGCAAAGGCGTCATCCTGCAATGTGGTGTGTGCCTCTTCTCGAGAAGCGGATATCGATATTCCTTCGCTAACCGACTCGGAGAGGAGACAATAGTTCTGGCCGCAGAACCCGGTCAGCTAGTGGCGGAAACCCGCTCAGGACAGCCCTACTTGAAGCAGTATGGCGAAACGGCGGCAACCTCCACAACCAGCTGCAGAGCCAACCAAGCCCTCCACAAAACAACCCGTGGAGAAACAGAAGGAGATTCGATTTTCTCGAGCCCTTCAAAAGGGCATCGCGGAAGGATCTACGGCGCCTTACCGCTTTGATGTCCTGGCTCAATTAGCCAACATCCCGGCGCGGATTACCCTGTATGAGCTTCTTAGGCTGTCGAAGTCAACTAGAGAAGCTCTACAAGAGGCTCTGGCAAATGCTGAGGTCTTCATGACCCAGGTGCCAAAGGAGGAAGATGTAGAGAATTGTCTCCACACCTCCCAGAATGCCCCCTGCATCACCTTCACGGCAGAGGATATGCAGGTTAAAGGGAAGCATGATCGACCCCTGTACTTCACAGGGTATATTGGATCATCCGAAGTGAACCGCATTCAGGTAGATCCAGGGTCCGCGTTGAGCATCATGCCTCGCTGGGTCATGCAACATCTGGGCATCCCTACTCATCGTTTGAGCCCTACCCAGACAACTATCTATGGGTTCAATGCCAACAGGACCCGTCCGATGGGGAAGATCAAGCTCAAATGCCAGATTGGAAGTTTAAAGTCGGAAGTGACATGCTACGTCATTGATGCCGACACTTCCTACAACCTATTGCTGGGACGACTGTGGATTCACCGCAACTCCATCGTTCCCTCCACTCTCCATCAAGTCATGAAATACATTGACGAGGGTGGAAAGGTGCATACGTTAATTGCCGAAAGGCATCCATTTAAAGGGGTCGAGAATTATTTCACAGACTCCTTACTGTACCAAGATCCCGTGGAGACGGATGAAGTCCCGCAACCAGAGGAACCAGACTCTAGCAATGAAGCCGACACCGAGCTGGAGGAAGATGAGTGTGTGTGGGAGCTAGATCCACCTATAACGAGCATTGATAAGCTCGATGTTAATAATACCACCGATGATGTAGGCGGTTCGTACATTAATGAAGAATTAGATTTAGCGTATTTTTCTGTGTTTGCTTCTGATTCAGTGCCGTCAGACACTAGTACCGACGTGGATGACGATCTCTGGTCGGCAATGGATGTTTTGACATCGTTGCATGTACCAGTGAAATCGTCCTTTAAAACATGTCGAAATGTCGGCGATGCGCAACAATCAATATTTATGGTTCCAGCGAGAAGGAAGGGCCAAAGACCAATTCTCTTCGGACGAATTGAATCCGAACCAATGAATCATGAAGAATCAGAAAGTAAGCAGGAATCCCCTCAGTTCGGTCATTATGAGCCAAAGACACTCAGAATGATGAAAAACATGGGGTATGACCTAACCAGCAGACTCGGGTTGAACTTCGGCAAAGGACGGAGGACGCTACTTCGATCCTTTGTGCCAAAAGGAAAAACACCCGATTATTATCATCGGACGCGCAGGGGGTTGGGCTATGTATCAACTCCGACTCCATCAGCCTCTGATTCTGGGGGCTCATTTGGCCATAAATACTCTTCCGGCACGTCATCATGAGAGTCAGATGCTAGTGTCGACAACATCTTCAAAGAACTTTCGGTGCACATGGTTTCAACAAGCCATCTGGAAGATGAAGATGAAGATGAAGAAATGATCCGATCCGATGCAGATCCTTGGATCAGACATTTAAACACTCTTTAGGACACCCGCTTTGAACAGCGCGAACCACCCACAGAAGACAAGATTGTTCAGATTAATCTAGGAGATGAGGCTAATCCTAAGCCCATCTTCATAAGGGACGGCCTGTCACCGTCAGAGAAAAAGGATCTAATATCTCTTGTTCAAGAGTACAGAGATGTCTTCGCTTGGAATTACGAAGACATGCCTGGACTTGATCCTCAGGTGGCTATGCACTGCCTCAACATCAATCCGGACGTAAAGCCTGTTAAACAACAACAGCGACGGTTCCATCCAGAAATGATGGAGGCGATTCAATCGAAGGTCAGAAAGCTCATAGATTCTGGCTTCATCAGGGAAGAGCAACATCCCGATTGGGTAGCCAACATCGTCCACGTTGCTAAGAAAAACAGAAAGACCCGGATCTGCATCGACTTCCGTGATCTAAACGAGGCTTGTCCCAAAAATGAATTCCCATTGCCAATCACAGACGTCATGATTGACAATACCTGCGGATTCGAACGAATGTCCTTCATGGACGGACTCTCAGGATACAATCAAATCAAAATGTATCCTGACGACGAAAAGCATACCTCCTTCAGGACACCATTGGGGGTTTATTGCTATACCGTCATGCCCTTCGAACTGAAGAATGCGGGGGCAACCTATCAGAGGGCCATGAACGCCATTTTCCAGCAGCAAATATGCAAAACGGTAGAATGTTATGTTGATGATATTGCGGTAAAAAGTCGCACTAAGGATGATCACATAGCTGACCTGAAGGTGGTCTTCGACATCATGCGGGCTCATCGATTGAAGATGAATCCCACCAAGTCCTTCCTGGGGGTGGCCAGTGGTAAATTCTTAGGATTCATTGTAACCTCCACCGGGATCCATTTGGACCCGGAAAAGGTTCAAGCTATCCAGGAGATGCAGCCCCCAAGAAATCTCAAGGAACTCAGGGGATTACAAGGACGATTGGCGTACATCCGCAGGTTCATCTCAAACCTCTCTGGAAGATGCCAACCCTTCGCTAAGTTAATGAAGAAGGGTGTCTCGTTCATTTGGGATGACGCTTGCCAACAAGCATTTGAGGAAATCAAGCAATACCTCACCCAACCACCAGTCCTTGCAGCTCCGGTATTCGGAAAGCCTTTCCTGGTGTACGTCCGGGCAATGGATCATTCTTTGGGAGCTCTACTAGCTCAGAATGATGATTGAGGACGAGAGCGAGCAATCTACTATCTGAGTAGAACAATGATCGGAGCCGAACATCGGTATAATCCGATCAAGAAGGAATGTTTGGCATTAGTGTTCGCCATTCAGAAAATGCGACACTATCTGGTAGGCCAAACTATAAACGTCATATCAAAAGTCAACCCCCTGAGGTTACTTATGACTAAGCCTTCATCATTGAATGGCCGGCTGGCAAAATGGGCCATATTGCTATCTCAATATGAAATGCACTTTTTACCACAAAAAGCTGTCAAGGGACAAGCGGTGGCGGATTTCCTGGCTGAGCATCCATATCCGAGGGCAGCTAAGCTTTACGACGATCTCCCAGACGAGGTCGCTGAAGCCTGCCAGACCCAGACATCCTTTGAAAGGCAGGTGTGGCAACTTTTCTTTGATGGTGCGTCCAGAACGAGCCCAAAAGGACACCTAGTAGCAGGGGTAGGAGTAGTACTTGTCTCCCCACAGAACTATGTGATTCCTCGAGCTGTCTCATTAACCGAACCTTGTTCCAACAATGTGGCGGAGTACAATGCTCTTTTGATTGGGATGCAACTCGCCGATGAGATTGGCGTTAAAAATCTCGAGGCATATGGCGACTCTAAACTCATCGTCAGCCAAGTTCGCGGGGAGTACGAGGTCAGACATGAAGACCTAGTACCCTACTACAACGCAACTATCCACATGGCCGAAAGGTTCACAAACTTCTACATTGACCATGTACCTCGCAGGCAAAATGCGCACGCAGATGCACTCGCATCCCTCGCGGCCTCCTTAGCTCTTCCAGCTGGAGAAATGGAGAAAGTATTCGTCTACAGCCACGACCTGTATTGCCCGAGAACTGCCCTCGAAGACTATCAGGGGTCAAAGGGAGAGTGTCAAGGCAAAGAAGCGCTGGAATTGTCAACCGGGCCAGAGCTTAAAGACTGGCGATTCCCCTATATCGACTATGTCTTGTACGGCATCCTGCCTGAGGACGCCAAGGAAGCAGCTACCATTCGAA
The DNA here is from genome assembly GCA_038442645.1 of Agave tequilana. Taxonomy (NCBI): domain Eukaryota; kingdom Viridiplantae; phylum Streptophyta; class Magnoliopsida; order Asparagales; family Asparagaceae; genus Agave; species Agave tequilana. Next base: position 68,246 of record JAVJIF010009762.1, read on the forward strand.
GGAAAGCCCCTAAATTTTACTACAATGCGATTACACGAACATTGTATCGTCGATCGCATGACGGGATCTTGCTCCGATGCCTCTCACCAAAGGAGGCTCAAGAGGTATTGAAAGAAGCCCACGACGGCATGTGTGGAGCCCACCAACCCGGCCCAAAATTGGCACATCGACTCCAAAGGTTGGGTTACTATTGGCCCAAGATGATTGTCGACGCCGTCACTTATGCTAAAAGATGTCACGCTTGTCAAGTGCATGGCGATTTCATCCATCAAGCACCAGAGTACCTCCATTCTACGACCTCTACCTGGCCATTTGAAATATGGGGGATGGATGTAGTTGGCCCTATCAGCCCACCATCATCAAAAGGACATCGGTTCATTTTGGCAATAACCGATTACTTCTCTAAATGGGCTGAGGCCATCCCTTTGAAGGAGGTAAAATCGTCTAACGTGATCAAGTTCGTAAAGCATCACGTCATTTACCGTTTTGGTGTACCTCGGCGAATTGTCCATGACAATGGACCCCAGTTCATCAGCCAGGCTTTCCAAAGATTCTGCGCTAAGTTCAGAATCCAGAGTGTGTCCTCAACGGCATACTATCCTGCCGCTAATGGCCTCGCAGAAGCTTTCAATAAGACCATTGGCAAGCTTCTCAAGAAATTCGTATCGAAAAGTCAACAGGACTGGGACGACAAGTTAGGTGAATGCTTATGGGCCTATCGCACAACTGTGCGAACCCCGACTAAAGCCACGCCGTTTTCTTTGGTATACGGGTGTGAAGCCGTGCTTCCACTAGAAATCCAAATTCCATCTCTACGCGTCGCCTTGACAGCAGAAATGACAACAGAGGAGAAGCATCGACAGCGACTCTAAGAATTGGAAGCCTTAGACGATAAGCGTCTGCAGGCCAACAGCAAATCGAGCTCTACCAGGCTCGAATTACCAGAGCCTTCAACAAGAAAGTTAAAATGTGAACTTTCAAGAAAGGCGATCTTGTCTTAGCCGTCAGAAGACCCATGGTAATGACGCACAAGACAAAAGGAAAATTCCAACCCAAATGGGAAGGACCATTTGTAGTAGAGTCAGTCTACTCAAATGGATCGTATCGCCTCATAACTTCAAATGGCGATACACTCATGATGCCGATCAATGGCAGATTCTTGAAGAATTACTATCCTTAATAGTACTCCTCCCCCGATCAAGTTAAAAGTACACCTCTGATCAAAACAAGAAGAGCTTCTTCATTAACATCCGACGCCTCCGACGGCTAAGGATAGAGGAAAACGTTGGCTTTTAAGCCCAACATAAATCTTCGAAACTCATCATGCTGAGGGAATAGCATGGCTAGCCCAACTCAAACGGTAGTTGGTAAAGGCACCTCAAATCCGTTGATAGCTGAGGGTTTGCTAAAAATCCTAAGTGGACTCAACTCCACTCTCCCCTCCAAAATTCCTTACCAATTCTCATCCACAGAATGGTAGGTCTACAAAGTACAGTTGTTGCCAAGTTAACACTATACCTCTGGCACTTCAAACTCCACTTGTCCATTCTCATCAATAGGATGACAGGTCCTCAAATTGCTCATATCGCAAATCAATTTCCGTCAAGTTAATATCACACCTCTGAAAAATTACTGTTAAGTTAACATTACACTTCTAAACAGTACATCAAGTTTCTGCCAAGTTTAATACCACACCTCTGACAGTCACTTTCCTCCAGACTTCCATGTCGAAGCCGAAATGGATGATGCTAAGTTCAACATCATACCTCTAGCATCCAATTCATTGTTAAGTTCAACAATACACCTATGACAATGAATTTCCCTCGAACTTCCGTATCGGAGTCGAGATGATCAATGCCAAGTTTAACATTACACCTCTAGCATTACCCTCACTGTCAAGTTAAACATCACACCTATGTCAGTGACACTTCTGTTTTCCCAAATGAAACTGAAGTATTTCCGAGTCAGGTTAATATCACACCTCTGACTCACATCCTTGTCAGGTTAACATCATATTTCTGACAGGACTACATTCAACCCATTAAATTAATATCACACCTCTAACGGTAAAAAACCTTCTTAGATTCCCCGCAGATCTAGATTCACTTCCTATTCTCTTCAACAGAATAACAAGTCTACCTAAACACATTGTTAGGTTAATACTACACTATTAACAGTGTTTTCCTTCAAATCCCCAGCTGAGCTTAATCAAGTGAATCCTAAACCTTGATAAAGGCCCATTTCCCTGGGGGTACGAGTCTCACTTGTCATTCTCCTTTATAGATTGACAGGTCCACAAAATTATCTTATCTCTTGTCAAGTTAATATTACACCTCTGACAGCATTGGGGAGTTCCAAAAATAGGATTTCTCTCTAAAAAGTTTGACTGTTTGAAATTATCATCATAGTTTTGACAAGTCAAAGTCCTTTGCTTCTATGCGTCTGACTAAAAAAAAAAGTTCAAGACAATAGAAGGAGAAAAAGAAAAGTGTCACTTTTATTTATATCCAGGCACATGAAAGTGATACAAAAACGCTCTCTTATACAATAAGATTGAGTGTTACAGTTAAGGAGTACAAAGAAGTCTCTCTCTCTCTCTCTCTCAGAGGTTGCACTCGCTCCTCAGCTGCATGTTATTCCGAGTACAGGATGTTTGGAAGGGCGCCAAAGTAGGATCGGACATTGTGGCAACGATCAGAAGCTGGTTGCACCACGATGCATGATGTAAACATCGAAGAAGTCTCTGGCTGATCCAGAACAATGATGGTTCTTGAGGTCTGATGGCAGCAGAATCTTCTGATCCCACCTGACCATCCGAAGCCGGGTTATGATCCGTCGAACATCTCCATCCAAAGTGGGGGTGTGATCCTTCGTTGATGAACATCTCTTCCGCCAGAAGGTCGTCCAATAAGCATGGAGTTTCCTCGATGTCACTTCTGGGGTAAAGAGGAGGTTTTGAGACCTCACAGGGGATACTAACCACCACTATATCCACCGCTACCCCCGCCGCCATACTCACTCTGACCATGCCATGCCAGCAAGCATGACTGGTGCATTGAATCCAATGAGATCTTGGCGAGGGTTAAGTCCCCGTCAAGGGCCATGACTTCTTCCCTTGTAGACGACGAGGACCATGACTTCTTCCCTTGTAGACGACGAGGACCATGACTTCTTCCCTTGTGGACGAATATCGAACAAATTTGCTGGCCGATATATTCTCCCAAGGGCCCAGCGAACGTGAAAAAGGATGATCAAGCCTACCTGCAAGAAGCAAACAAGAGAATTAGACAATTCAGAGCTTAGTATACTTCGACAGAAGAAAACTAAGTCACAAACGCGGTTATTGCTGAAGACTGCAGACGCGGGAATGACCCGCACGCTGGGCCAGATTCCTGCGACAACAGAAACAGACGCGAGCAAGACTGTGATACACACAGAATTCAAACGTGACCTAATTCCACATCCGCGTCTAAGATACAAGGCGCGCAGAGAATCAGACACCAAAAATTGCCATCTCTCTGTTTGGGGAACAGGAGTTGCAAAAGTTCAGGCCTGAAAACTTCGACCCGAATTGAAGTTCTTCCAAGTCAGTGGCCTCAAGACGTGAGCTCTGTGTGCAAAGCCCGCGGCCAGGTACCAACGACTTCAATACTTGCGTTCAAAAAAGTTTAAGTCGATGGCGCAAATTCCAGAAGAGGAATGCACCAACTACGACTTCGCAAGAAAGTCCAGATGATATCTCTCTAAGAGATATACTAAAATTCAAACTTGGTTGGATCTAAAATGTCATGGTAAGTGGGCATGGCATACCCGCAGAGGCCTCTGTTAAGAGTTGAACTCTCTGCATTGAGGCGCGGACGTAAAAGGTACTCAGGGAGACGCTTCCTATCATTGAAATCACTTGACAGTTGTAATCTACTGAAGAGACCAAACAGAAGCATGGAAGCTCTGGGTCATCTTCGTCCATGGAGGCAAACCCCTGATAGGGTCCTTGAAGGGAGAAGATAGAGTCTCTCAGAAAGGGAGAAGACAGAATCTCTCAGAGCACTCGCTCTCAAAAAGAACACAGTCTAAGTATGGACTGTTAAAGGGAGAGGAGGAGCCCCTATTTATAGGCAGCCCATAATAACCGTAATTAATGGTTCATCAATTGGAACCGTCGGCCTTAATGACCGCACGACTTTCAAAGCCCAATGGGAGGCTGACGCGTGGAGCGTCGCTTCGGGAAGCGTCGAAGACGCTGGTTTCCAACCGCCGGCGCCGTATTAGCATTAAAAGGCATTAACGCCTAAGCCCAATGAAGAACTGACGCGTGGACAAACCGCTTCGGGAAACAACGGATGATGCAGGTTCCCAATCGTCAACGGAGACTTGACGTTCAAAGATTTCACAAAATCTTTATGACAGGCTGTTTATAACGCATGGGAAATCGTGCCAAAACGCAGGTGTGAGAGCTGCGTCCAAAGACCCGCGTCCCCTCTTTTCTCAAAAATCGGCGTCCTCCTTCATTCCAAGTTAGAAGATCCTTTGCGTCTCTTGGATGATTCAAAGTCGATCCGCGTCTCTCAACAAAAGGGACTCATTTTGGGGGCCCAGTAGGAAAGCACATAAAGCTGCGTCCTAAGGCTTATGACTTCAGCAGAAAAAGCCCATCACCTTTACAAGCATCTTGGAGCTGCGTCTACATCCATGATTATGGGTCTTACACTGAGGCCCAGCGCCACGTCCCTGACTGCGTTAATGTTAAGGGGCGTAAAACTTCATTATCCTGAACTCTGCGTCTGGATAGAGTTAAGGATTGCGGCCAATGAACCACACTCAAAGCCGCGTCCTCCGCGTCTGCTTGAACCGCGTCTTCACTGGCAAGTCAGAATCGTGTGTCTCAGAGCCGCGTCTCTTTCGACGCTGCGTTTCGTCAAAAGAACTTAGTTTTTCTAAGTTCAGTATTCACAGTCAGCCGGAGAGCACAATTAAAGACTGTGATTAAAAGATTGAATCCATCCGCAGCGAGGCAATGAAAGTGGAGACTTTTATTATTCAAAAAATGATAAAAGTAAATACAAACACTCTTGGTAAATGGAGTGTCCTTTTTTTTACAAAAAAAAGAAAAGAAGAGAAGGCTAAAGGTCCTGGTTCGCCAGAACGGATTTGCTCTCAAGGCGATATATCTCATGTTGACGCACCTTCTCAGCCTCCATGAGAGCTTGGGCCCGCAGATCCGCCTCAGGTAAAAATCTCTGCGCTCGTACTCAGAGGGATTCCAGCTTGGACGAACGAACAGAGAGGTTTGCTTCAACTTGCGCCTTGGCAGCCTCTAACTCCGCTAGCCTCTTTTCAGAGGTAGCAAGCTTCTGTTCGTTAGTAGTAATCACTGCCTCAGCTCTGGCTATGGCAGCCCGAGAGTCAAGGATAGCCTGCTTCGCAGCCTGCATGATCATCTCAGATTCCTTGGACTCGATCGCTAGCCTTTGATGATCAGCCTGGAAACCTTCGAGAAGACGGGTGTTATCGGTTATCTGCTCCTCCACCTCTCTTCGCTCTTGCTCTTGAGCAGTAAGAAGCCTATTCAGAGTTTCTGAGCCTTGTGGAATGAGCCGGTATTCTCCAGGGATCGAAGCTCTCTCAGGTTTTGTCCCAGCTGCTCCACCAGCAGCAGACACGCCTGGGCTAGTGAAGGGCCTCCGGCCAACTTGATATTTTCGACCAGGTTTCCTAGATACGTCTGGGCGAATTCAAAAGAGCTACCCCCAGACAGGATGAAATCGATGCATGATCGCATTGAGGCAAAGAACTGCTGCACCGTCTGGCGTGTCAGGAACTCCATGGTATCATCACCCGAGGTGTTCCCCGATCCCCTTTCTATCACGGTGTGGGGGATGTAGGTCGGCTCTTCTGGTGCAAGAGTCGGGCTGACCACGGGTACGGCAGGAGCAAGAATAGCCACTGGCGCTTCTGGGGGTGCTACCTCCGTAGAAACCTCCACAGCCGATGACAGGGTAGTGAGCTCGACCTCCTCAGAATCCTCGGCCGAGGCTTGAGCTGTGTGGTCTCCCGGGCAGGCACTGACCGCCAAATCTCCTCCTACCTGAGCTTCCTCAATGCTCTCTGCACTTGCCTGAACTTCCTCAATGCCCTCTGCAAATTACGAGAATATTAGCCATGACAGCAAAAGGAAAACATTTATACCAACATTTCCTTACTTGGCTGGGGGTCCAAAGGTGGCGAGTCCTTGGGTGAATCCTGTAGGGTGGAGGTCTCCCCGACTTTGACAATTGCCCTCTCTTGAGGCACCCCAGTACGAGGAGACTCAGCTCTCTCCTGCTGAGCCAGTTCTTGTATCATCTCCTCGATCTGGGAGGAAGCAGCGGCCTCGCTAACCATGACTAGCCCTGCAACACGAGGCCAAATAAAAAAGAAAACGTCAAAAATCCTTCTCCTAGTTAGAAGGATGAGTTTGGCGAGTAGTGTACCTTCAACAGCTTCAGCAGGAATAACTGTCGCTAGTGGTGATGTCGTCAACGGCTCACACCCATATATTTCATCCTCCGAGATGTGTGAGAATTTACTCGGATCAGGAGGAGCGGGTTCATCGCCAAAGTCGACCTCATCCTCAAAATCGATTTCCTCTTTGGATGATGAAGACGACAGTTCAACATGAGGGACCTCAGCAACCGGAGCCTTGCCTCCAAACACCCCAGTGGTAGGGCTGGGGTCAACTGTCCGAGCACTGGAGATGAATACACTGGGAGACCCAGGCTGCTGTGCCTCATCCCTCCTCTCGTGAGCTGAGGAAGACCCAGGCTGAGTTGAGACTCCTGGAATCTCAACGTCACCCATTATATCGACCTCCGGCTGCTGTGCCTCATCTCTCCTCTCGTGAGCTGAGGAAGACCCAGGCTGAGTTGAGACTCCTGGAATCTCAACGTCACCCATTATGTCGACCTCCGGCTGTTGTGCCTCATCTCTCCTCTCGTGAGCTGAGGAAGACCCAGGCTGAGTTGAGACTCCTGGAATCTCAACGTCACCCATTATGTCGACCTCCGGCTGTTGTGCCTCATCCCTCCTCTCGTGAGCTGAGGAAGCCCCGGGCTGAGCTGAGACCCCTGGCCTCTCAACATCGCCTCCGCTCATTATGTCGACTTCGAACTGCTCGGCCTCGTCAGCGGCGGTGGGTTTGTCAGCAGGCTCCGCTTCCTCCACAATCCTGGGGCCCTGCTGCGCAACCTGCGGGCATGGACTAAGGGGGCATCATCCTCATCCGCCTCTTCTTCCCTCGGTTCCTCAACACCAGAAGGGATGTCCTCGGATGGAGAAACTGCAGCCGTCAAGTCTCTCCGGACCTTCTTTGGGGCAGGCTCAGCAGTGGAGGTAGAGCCTTGAGGACGCTTACCCACCGCCTGTCGAGCCTTTGCTGCTCGCGGCTCCTTCCTCGACCCCCTTCTGACCTCCTTCAGAGCCTTCAGATACTGCTCGACGCCTCGCGAGCGTTTAGTGGACCCCGACCTTGCTTCGTAACCTGCATTGATACTCTCAATGCATGAATACTCCGGAGTGAAATCTGGTGTTTGGTTGGCCTGGAAGTACCAAGTACAGAAGCTGAAGCTGGTACGGCCCTTCGGCCCTTTGATAGGCAGCCGAAAAGTTGCTTCTGTCCCTCCGGCCACGCTATAATACCAAGCCCGAGCACCTTCGAACAAATTCCCACTGAAGGTGAGTCGAGCATTGGGGTTGCCGACATATAGTTGATCATAGCCGAACTATCAGGCAAAGCGATTCGGCATATATGGCTCGATCGTGCATGAATTCCCCTGCCGGAAAAGCACATACCCGGGCCGAATGTTGACCAACCACCAGAAAACCCCCGTTGACAGCCTCGTGAAGTCATCTTGGCCTGCGGAGTCAGTAAATTGTTCCCCGAAAGATGCACCAGGAATCGCGAGGAAGCAGCGATTAAGCTGGTAGTTCGAAGCCGACATGACGCACTTTCGAACGTAATACACGTAAGTATTACACCAGTTTGAACCCTCCAACCGCTGCACGAAAGGAATAAACCCCTCACACCAAGACACCGACGTCATCAGAGAGGGACAGTGCATAACGTACCAAGCCATTAGGTACGTGTAGGGAAGCTCAACCCGAGGGTTGGGGCGCTTTATCGTCGGCCTCCCCTTCGAGTCAACAATCACCTTGCCATGGGAGTCGACGGCCTTCCCTGCCTCGCACAGATTTTGGGTTAACGTCCCCAACCCGCTTTGAATACTCGCCGCCATGGCCGGGAGAAGGGCTATGGGCCTACCATAAGCCAGGAGCACCGCCGGGTACACTACGTCGGCAACAATGACTTCATGTGGCAGCGTTGGCACCACACAGCGCTTCAATCACAGTATTAAGAAGCCCGCCAACAGTGCATGGTCGGAGATAGGGATCCGGGCTTGATGATGGAAGCTTTCGAAAACCGTGTCAGGTTCGAAAACATCCTCGTTCGACTCCGTGGTGTAGGAGTCTACAGAAGCATTGATCCTGTCGGCAATCTCCTCGTCGGAGTTGGGAGCCAGTCGGGTCACCGAACGGTCTTTCTGGTTGACGCCATTGAACAAGTAGCTTGCCCAAGACAGCTGCTTGACTCCCCCCGCCCTCCAAGAGGTTATCTGACCGCAGACGTGGAAGTGACATAACACCTCCCAGTAAGTCTCGTACACTCGAGGAGACCCTTTCTTCATAAGGTGAAGCTCCTCAGTGGTTGGGACGTATTCTTCATAGGGAGAATCCCCCATTGCCAGCCCCGAGACCTCGTACAACTCGTACAGGGCGAGACCCATCTCCCCGACCGGAGTGAAGAATGTCCCCGTCAGAGGATTGTAACGCTCCAGGATCCCAAAGAAGTTTTGAGAGCTCGGTGGGATACCATACTGTACGGCCCTGACTGCTTGGTACAATTCCGCTTGCTCCAACAAGCCTCTAAGGTCAGCAAGGACGAAGCTCACCATCCTGCCCCACCAATACCTCTCAGTGGAGTGGATCCACCCGGGCGAACGGAACTCGACCGGAAAATCACCCCCCACTTTCATGAACGCGTTGAGGAAAGTGGTGCCAAGTTTTGGTGTCTCTCCAACTGGGTGATCAGTCCTGAGCAGCCCTAGAAACAGGCCGAGAACCTCCCTATCATGACTATCATGGCGATATACCTTTTTGGAGCCTAGGTCGCCAAGAGTAACCTCAGGGACATATCGGGAGAGTTCCCATTTCATTTTCCGAGGGACGGACATGTGTTGAAGATAAGATAGCGGTTACATCCTCTCCATGTTTGGGAGAAAGAATCTTCTACCCCCTATCTGACGGAGCCATTTATAATCTCCGTCATACAAGGAATAGCCGCCCTCGCTAATACGGTCTCCAAAGAAGAAGGCAGGTTTCTCCAGCGGAACGCGAGCATCCGTTGTGAATGCTGCGTCAGTCATAAGCTCCCGAAAGGTTACCATGTCAACATTGGAAAGCCTCCTCCTGCGCTCCTGCGACCCATCAGCAGTCACAGGTACAGTCCTTTACAGCATAAAGGTCAAATCATGGTCAGCACCACCTACGTGCCCGAAGTGGCGCCTCTTGGAGAGTGGGGCAGAAGAGTGTTGCACTGTAGAAGAAGATGACACTTAATCAGAAATCTTAAGTGTCTATAGTCCAGACGCGGAAAAGATACTGGACGCAGAAATTGTCAAAATCCGCGTCTAGGCCTAAAAATCCGCGTCCAGGCCTGAAAATCCGCATTCAGACGCAGAAGAGATACTGGACGTAGAAATTGTCAAAATCCGCATCTAGACCTGAAAATCCGCGACCGTGAGGCCAACAGGGAGCCTGCGTTTTGAAATCCAAGACTTATAAAAAATTTTCTAAGTACTTGGACTCAGGTGCGAGATTCATAAAAGACCAGCACCTGATGTCACAGAACACAAGGATCAAGTCCGCGTCCGAACCCTTCACAATTAGAAATATTCTAAGTGAAGAATCCAAAGTGCAGGGCTTACTGGCGCTCTATATCCAATAGACAAGCGCATCCCCAAGTGGATAAAAGTGGTGGGGTCATCAAACCCGCGCCTTGTTTATCAACTCAAAGACCGCGTCTGAGAATCAAACGTGGTTTCTATTCTGTGTTGACGGTTCTCCTTTAAAAGAGGGATTTTTAGGAGTCCATGATCTTCCATTATTGGCGAAGTTTAAGCCTAATAGCATTATAACTGAGATTGGGGCTTCCTGCGCGGAGGACCGCCCCTCTGGGCCTCGACGACGGCTGCTTTTGAAGATGATGCGGTTGGCTTGGCCTTGGGTGCCATCGTTAATTAAGAATCCGATGATGGACGATGAAGAAATGAAAAGAGACAGAGAAGACTCCTTTTTCAAAAAAACCCTAATAGATGCGCTCGAGACGAAAGAGATATCTCTCTGACTGTTGCCATTTATAGGCACGAAGATTCGCAAAGATACGCGGCGCGTGGCTCGATTGGTTCAGCATCGAGTCATCGCTTGACGCGTGGACAGCTCATTTAATATACCGGGAAGTCCGCGCGCCAAAAGGAGATGTCCCGTCGGTTCCCCAGAATAAGTGGCAGTGCACTCATGACATGGCACGGATTCACACCCAACAGGCGCGCCTCTTCGATGAACGTGCCCCGTCAGCACAGCCATAGTCGCGTCCAGAAAGTTGCGTCCTTACTCAAAAGGATGCGTCTCTCTGAAGTTCGCGTCCTTCCAATCCGGCCTAGCATCGCGTCTGCCCAATGGAATATCAGTCGCGTTTTCATTTCCAAAAGACGCACCCCATGAAAGTCGCGTCTTTAAAGCAGTACTATCTCTGCTCTTCAAAAAGAACTGGCGTTCAGTCCTTGCTTCTGCAAATCAGTTCAACAGTACACTGGCACAAGCAGACGACTGTCCACTCCTGACTTAAAGTGCACCCACGACAGACTTAAAGCAATCGGGGAGGTTTAGACTGTGTATCTAAACACTCAACTCGATCAACTCTTCAAAGAGTTCTACAGTACACTCACGAAGACCATACTCCAGATAAGATCAAACCCGGAGCATTAACAGTCCAGTCATAAGGGTAAGCTCAGCTAGAGTCCAAAGTATTTTGAAATCCGTCCCAGTTAACCGCGGAATATCGAAAACCTTGGAGGGGGTTCTGTAGGCTATCTAAAAATCATTAAAAGACAAGCCATTAAAAAAGGCAGAGTTTCAGGTTCTAGACGCAGGACTAATGATGGCCATCCGCGTCTCATCATCAAGGCGTGAGAGTCCAAACCCGTGTCTCAACCTCAAGGCGCGTGGACTCAACACCCGCGTCTCAACATCAAGGCGTGAGAGTCCAAACCCGCGTCTCAACCTCAAGGCGCGTGGACTCGACACCCGCGTCTCAACATCAAGGCGCGAGGGCTCGACACCCGCGTCTCAACCTCAAGGCGCGTGGGCTCCACACCCGCGTCTCAACATCAAGGCGCGTGGGCTCAACACCCGCGTCTCAACATCAAGGCGCGTTCAACACCCGCGTCTCAACCTCAGGGCGCGAGGGTCCAAGGCCCACGTCTCGGTTATAACCGCCCTAGTTATGGGGCCAATCACCGCCCACATAGCGGGAAAGTTAGCCCCTCATTGTGGAGCATTTTTAGGGGGCACGTTCACCCCTGAAACCTCTATAAATAGCCCAGCCGCTATGAGGAAAGAGGGAGACGACGCAAGAAATAAGAGATAAACAACAGACTACACACAGGCAGGCAGAGAGAGAAGCAAGAGAGAGCTCAACTCTTCAGCAAGCTTGCTGCGTACAAGTTGCTCTTTGTCTACCTTCTTTTTGAGAGTTTTGGTAGACAGAGCTGTGCTACTCCTTCTATCAGCCGAAGAGAAGATCCCCGAAGGTCTAGACGGTCACCCGGTCAACAGAGAACAAGATTCACTCTCCATCGCCACTTGAAGAACCCAGCCTTAAACAAAGGAAGGATTCAAGACTCAACATCCTCCCTCCCTTGTAACCGGAATACTAGTCCGTTGTAATTTTTTAATTTGATTCAAGGAAATCTTACTTCGAGCTCGTACCTTCTCCGTGTGTGTACAACAGTGACTAATGAGCTCAGTGAGACTCCACTTTTTCCTTTGTGAATTATAATTAATCTTGAAAAGGATTGAATTATGTAGGAAGTGAGAATAGTATGAAGTGCACTAGAATCCCTTCAGAGAGCTTCTACTTTAGTGCATTCAACTTTAAAAATCAGATTGAACATTTTCATAATGTACTTCTTATGTTTCATTTACCATTGTAGTGCATATTGACCAGTTTGCCAAGAAGCATGATGGTCTCAAGTTTATCTGATTTAGTGAATTGGTTAGATACTTTAACATGGAAACTCTTGCATTGACTTTATCAGGCATAAACCCCCAATAGTTTCAGGAATAGAGTGCTTCATGACCATTAGATACATCCTATTAGACCTCTCTCATTATCATAATTGGCTTTTTTCTCAACTAAACTTTTATCAGCAATGAAAGGGTTTATCAGTCTTTTAAGGCATACTTTAGGTCTATAAATCTAAGAACGATTTTATGTGGTCTTGTCACTACTTAAAGTTTATCTCATTTATTTAAACTATATAAACATACTATTTCTCATCAATTTAATATAACATTGCATTTAATAAAATTCTACTGTAATAGTTATAAAAGAAAATTTTAGAAAATGCAATTTGTCTGACTGATAGAGCTATCAGCCAAACTTTGAGAACGAGTTATGTCACTTTATGTTAACATTGTACTAGCCTAATATAGATATCCTAATGTCTACATCTTATGTAAGAGAGCAGTCGACCAAAACAGCCTTCCTTTGGGTCGACTGCTCCTTTATAGGATTGGTCTCAAAGTTTAAAATATCTATATCAATCATATAATATATGTAATGACTCAAGCATAATGACAACCTTCCTGTGGGTCGAGTGTCATATGTATGGGCCACACAAATCTACGCATTTGATTCGTGTTCTGTCGTCAGACTAGTTGATGAGAGTAATGCAATATGGACCTACAGTGTTTGCAACCTTCCTCTAATCCGATTACCACACACCAAGGTTCTCTTAAAAAATAGCATTACCGACATCAAGTATCCAACATCATATATAATTCCGCCAAATAATAGTCTTCTTTTGAGCCGCCTATTGTCTGCATGAATTATATACGCAATTAAATAAGCTCTTTATAAATTCTTTAATTTGAACATGTATATATCTTTATCTGTATGTTATCTACTATAGTAAACATCAATATTTATCATGCTAAAATAATACAAGCAATATAATAAATATTGATGAAACGAAAGCATGTAAGGGAACATATAACTATGATAAACAAAGACTTCAATACTTACTTTATGTCAACTATTGATTTGGCATTTCTAGTTGTGCTCGTCAAGAGTTTCGAAACGACTATTTATATGCCCAAATAGAGATCGAATGAGCCTGTAACGACTTATTGAAGTTTTTATTGGCAAAACAGGCCCGCAGTGCTTATTAGGTTTGCATAAATATCCCGTAAAGTTATGTATCATGGGTCTCTTCTTAATGGGCCGGATTTAAATAAACTGAATAAAACCTAATAAACTTAATTTGGGATTGATTAGGATTAAACTTCCTTATTGAATCAAAGTCCTAATCTTAATTCTAATAAAACCCAATATACTTTAATGTGAGATCAATTAGGAATAGATTAATTTGGTTTCTTTATTAGATTTAAAATTGTATCAATATAAAAAAAATCCTAATACTAATTAATCTCAAAATTTCAAATTATAGAAACCCTAAACCCTAACAAAAATTTTGTTTTGCCATCTAGCCACTGGCCGCCAGCGGCCCCTCTGAGAGCCAGCATCAGTCTGCGCCTGCTGTCTCGCGCACTGTACGTTCACGCAGCCTGCATGCATGCATTGATGTGCGTGCAGGTAGGCGGGGCCAAGGGCCCACGCACGCCCTGCCTTAGTCACGCGTGTTCAGCCCTTGGTTGCGCCTGCATAATATTCCTTTTTTCTTTTGTTTAATTTAAAACAGAATAATAATCACACAGAAAAATTCTCAAAAAATATACAAAATTCAATAAACCATCTTCTATTTAATTCAAGTGTATGAGAGATAAATAAATCATTGAATTAGAGAAAAGAAGAAGTTGTTCATGATATCAATAGATATATATCAAAATTTTGCTTTATATCCCTATGATCCGATAAAGAGGATGCTCTGATACCAATTGTTGATCTAAGTATTATTCAAAACAAGATCCACACATACACTGAAAGCCTCTTTATCAAGATCAAAGGGAAGAAGGGTAGGCATGTCTCATTCCATCACGAAGGCGACTCTGAAGGCAACATGATCTCGAACACTTGAAGAAGATGGAGGGGATTCTTCTCTCCAACTAGTAAGTTCTATTCTTAAATCCTTGGGGAGATGAGAGGCCTTCACAAGAGAGATTAAATCGTGATAGTGGAGAGGAAATCTTACTCAGGATATATATAGCATCAAGGAATTCTAATTCAACTCATCATATATCTAGGTCATTGATTAATAACAGTTCTATACGTGAAGATGAGCCCCACAACTTAATTTATATACATTCATGATTAAGTATAATTGAAATGTGTCTAAATTCAAATCATTTGACTTGATCAATTTTTTTTTGAGTTAAACAACATGAGTTAAAGTAGGCAGGTAGAAATATTCAATTGACTTGATTAAGCCCAAATCAAATTAGACTTTAAATAAGATAAGTCTAACAATATGATAAATATAGTGAATGAGAAATAATTATTTATGTCATTAGAATCATTGACTTAATAATTCTTTTTTTCTCTCTGTAACTGTCCTGCGCATTTGAGCGGGTTTCCCACTTGTTCAATACTAATGCAGATAGTTTTTGATGTTTTTTTGTGTTAAGATGTCCAAAAGTTAAATTGATTCTTGCCTCCTGTTTTAGAAACTAAAGCTATTCCGTGAGATGCAGAAACATGGAAATAATGTTTTGGGCATAATTATGCATGATCTTGGCAGATATTTCTTGTATATTTCAAGATAAAATAATGATTAAAGAGAGGGAAAAAATATTGACATAAAACTTTACAGCAGTGTAAAAAATTATAAAGACATTCCGAGGGGAACAAGAAAACAGATAATCCTATCAAAATATCTTTATCAGAAATTGTGTGAAATTGTATCTTTTCTTCTCGATTGTGTTTCAACATTGTTTCCTCTGTACCAGGACGCGAATTCTATATGAAAAAAATAAGAGAGAGAAGGAATTTTGGCTTCACGGTGGCTCCGCCGTGCTCACCGCGTTTCCTCTCTGCCCTCTGTCTCTTCTCCCTTCCTCCTCTCTTCTTTGTTCGTGCTCGCTTTCTCCCAAATGCTCCCTCGAATTCGCCTTGGTCTCTTCCTCAACCACAATAACATGGCTATCCGGCACGGCGCCTCCCACAACCGCTCGCACCGCCAGCACCGCGGCCTCATCCGGCAGCGCCCTCAAATCCGACCTACATACAGGGCACGTGGTATGCATCGCCAGCCACGAGTCAATACACGTCTGATGAAACGCATGGCAACACACCGTCAGCAGCCTGATCATATCCCCTCCGTTGAACTCCGACAAGCAGACCGCGCACTCGGCCCCGCATTTCCCTTCCTGCAGCCCCCTCGAGGCCGAGAAGAGGAGGGTGGGGAAGGAAGAGACGATCACCGGGTCGAGACCCGGTTCGGCCCCACCTTGCCCGGGTCCCGCATTGTTGTTCTGCGTGGGCCCACCGTGCCGACGGGTGGAGACGGGATAGCAGAGGGAAAAGGCGGAGAGGTAGCGGAGGGCGTTGCGGAAGAGGAAGACGGAGAAGAAGCAGAGAAACAAGAAGAAGATGATGAATACAGGCAGAAGGGTCGGGATCGGACGCATCAACTGTCCCGGCTGGAAAGCCGCCGATGGTGGCGGTAGCATCGGTGATGATGACATCGCCGGAGTTGTTGAGGTCCGGCGGGCAGGGAGTTGATGAGCATGGAGTGACCAGAATGGGATTGGAAATTGACAGCGAGAGCTCACCTTCTTCTTCTTGTGTGTTTTTTTTTTTTTTTGTGTATGTGTGTGATGATTTGGGCGGGATGGGATTCAGTGGGGCCCGTGAGGGCGTTGGTGGGGCCCGGCAGAGGTGATGACGTGTGTGGAGGGGAGAGGGGGTTGGTGACGCGGGTAAAAGGGGGAGGAGACGGTAAATTGGGGAAGACTTTATAAGGTCCAAATTCTTGGACTGGGAATTGCTGTTTTCTTCTTATGCAGAAGACGGGCTTTTCATCTATTGAGCAGTAGACAGGTGCCCCCGTTTGGAAATATTTAGTTGCCAGTAAAATATAATTTGTTAAGGGTATGTTTGGCTGTTGGAAATGGTCCTGTCATAATTAAGGGGTGAAAAGCCTTTCCCTCTCTTGGTTTTTTTTCCCCCTTGTTTGTTAGGAGGGGGAATGAAGAAAAAAAATGATAGGTTCACCTTGTTTTCATCTTCACCTTATTTAATTGGCAAGGAAAAACAACCAAGGAAATCTAACATGGGCCCCACAAAAAATATATAATAGTATATCCATATGACATGGTCACATAATTTTAAAGTGGTATGCTTACCACCAATCAATAGAGAGAGGGAAAGACAAACGACAAACAACAAACTAACAACCAAACTAGCCAGCAACAACCAATTCAGATAAAACAGCCAACATTAAACAGTCAACCTATTCAACAATAGCCACAAACCAACAGCAAACCCAGGCAACAACAGCCAACACAATTAACACAACCAACAATATTAAACAGCCAACCCAGGCCACAACTGTAATTGTCCTAATTTTTAATGATTGAATTACCATAATTAAAAACTATTATACTTAATCATTCTGATAATCGCTGATAATTTCGTCAGCATCTCCTATGTAATATGGAGTTTACCTTGATACAATATATCTTTTTCGGCCAATATCAGCCTACTTATCAATTTTAGAGAATACATCACCTCCAAAAGATCATGTTTCATATAAAGTTCAACTAACCCAAATACATAACCGATATATACTACTAATACTACTATCAACCATTCGCATATATATACATCAAAACACAAGTATTATTACTTATACAAAAGAGACAAGTTAACGGATAAATTATGAGTGTTCCACAAAAGCTATCCAAATCTTCCTTTCTACTCGTAAAGTCTCAAGCTAGACCCTTATCCTTGCCATGACCTGAAAAAGGGATTAATAACAGTGAGGTGAGCTTGATAACTTAATGAGTAAAGTAAAACTCCAAATTAAACTTTTATGAATGCATGCTTAATTAACTTACAGTTTCAATTTTTTTAATATCTGTTCCAAATTGTGTAGGTAATTCAATTCTCTATCAGTTCTTAACTTTTGACCTCTTTCCTAGTCTTCTTTTATTTTTCCTATAATATAGATGTATCAACTACAAGATACAATTTTGTATCTCATCGTATTCATAATTAGTGATGCACCGATCACATACCGTGTTCTCATAGCACACAATATGTGTGTGTGTGTACGTACGTACGTACATATACATATATATATACATATACATATATATATATATATATATATATATATATATATATATATATATATACATACATGTTGGCCCAGAGGCCTTCCACTCTAGTTTTGATGATGATTAACTCATGTAGTTATGTTTACTAATTATCTTGTGATTTTAGTTACAGATCATTGATCAAGATATTAGTTGGTGATTGCTTCAAAAAGAGGAGTTTGGAAGCCTTCACATGGTGATTCCAGTGCCCGAGCATCAAGATCATACCTTTGCACTCGGTGGATCACGGTTTGGATCGGGTCGACTTGAAGATGAAGATCGTCAAGAAGACTTAGGTATCCATAGTTTAGTTTAGTGTGTTTTAGATCCATGTGTAAAGATAAGAATAGTTGATATGCTCAAGTGCACAATACACATACACGTTTTGGTTTCGATATTGGTTTTCATGAATAGATTGATCAAAATAAGTTTAAATGGTTTATATGTATAGTAGATGTATTCTTTCTATACATGCATGCTTAAACTTCTTAGACAAACTTATTTTGACTATCCTATTCATGTATTGAAAAATTCAAGTTTGACAAAATACTAGTTTTGGTTTTGGTAAAATGATAAAACACAAAAATGGTTTCATATGCTTGATATTTGAGTTAAAATGTTTATCACAAGTTTATATATCAATGCAAAATGATAAAACTATTTTTGGAGATTTTTACATGTTTTATAAGATTTATTAAAGTATTTTTAACCCTAGTTTTCTGACCCAGGACAGTGGCTGACAGGCCAGGTCGGTCGACCGCAACGGTCGACCGAACCAAGGGCCGGTCGACCCAGTGGTCGACCGACGTGCACAGAGCTGTGCACGTCTGGCAGCACAGTGGGCCGGTCGACCGACCGGTCGACCGGACCAGAGAGCTTTGCTCTCTGTATCTAGGCGGTCGACCGGGCGGTCGACCGGGCTGCTCCAACGGTCGGAAATCTGACCGTTGGCGGTCGACCGAGCGGTCGACCGCAGGCCTGTCAGGCTGACAGATCAGCCTAACGGCTAGTTTTCTGTTTGGCCTATATAAACCCCATTTCTTTGGGATTTTGGCTAAGATTTTCTGAGCTAATTTTTCCCTATTCTCTGGTTTTAAAAGAAGTTTTCAAAAGAGTTTAAAGAGCAAAAAGATTCATTTTGTTTGTTTTAAGTGTTTTGTTATTTTCAAAGAAATAGGTTTTTGGGAAATTGGTTTATTGTTCTTCATTTCAATATCTATTTGGTATTTTCCCAAGAGTATTTCTTTGATCAAAACACTTAGTTTTCCACACTTGAGCTATCATCTATCCTATTCTATTAGGATCTTATTTTGTGGAAAAGAGGAAAGAGGAGTTGTTTGTGGTTGAAACATACCACTAGTTGTAAACCCTCATTTGTTGTTTGTATCCCTCTTGGTGAGGTTGATTGGGTTGTTGGTTTGCTCCCTCTTTGGTAGAGGTGGAGATTGGTGTTTGCTCCCTCTTGTGTGAGGTGGAGCTTGGTGGTTGTAACCCTCTTCGGTAGAGGTGTTGTGGTTGTTTGACTACGGGCCTACCCCTCGGTTGTGAGGTGGTGTTTGAGAGAGGAGTTCGGTACTCCTATTGTTGTAACAAATCCTCCTTGGTGGAGGTTCCCTCGGTGGGAGATAGTGGATTAGAAATCCTTCTCGGTGAAGGCGGGGACGTAGAGTTAGGGGCTCGAACCTCGGAACATATCTTTGTGTTTGCGTTTGATCCATTGTCTCTTAACTCTCTCTCTTTTATTTGTGCAAAGCATCATTCATTCATTCATATCTTATTGCTTGCATTTGTGCCTTGCATTATTTCATATTGTTCATCTTTATATGCTTGGCTTGCTTGTGTGTGCCTCACTTATACTTAACCACAAGAGCTTCATATAGCACCTCAACCCTTATCTAGGGGAATCAAGAGGAGTTAGTCCAGAGCCCTTCACGGGGAATTCGGCTACACTTGTTGGTTGTATTAAGTGTGTTGCAAAATAGTTTTTAAGCTTCCGCATTTAGTTTCTAGATTAGCACTATCACCTATTCACCCTCCCCCTAGGTGATTTCAATACATACATACATACATATAAGTGATTTATGTATCACTGTATCAAGCTCATATAATTGTGCAATCACAACAACATGTTCATTGATCACATACTAAATAATTCTTATCATAATTAGAATGCACATATTTTACAATCACATTCAGTGATTGAGTTCTCACCGTCTTCTCCCGATACCAGTTCCTGCTCGGCCCCTTCCTTTAAATATAATATATAAAATAAAACCCCGTCGACTCCCGCCACTGGCTATCGCACGCCCCTTCCTCCAACACCCGCATGCCCCTTCCTCTAACACCACACATCCAACACCTGCATGCCCATATTAGAGGAAGGGGCATGCAGGTGTTGGATAATATATTATATATATATATATATATATATATATATATATATATATATATATATAATAATATATATATATATATATATATATCTATATATATTGAGAGAGAGAGAGAGGGATAAACTTGCGTCATTCAGGAAGGATTCGAGACCGAATTTTTCCCACTCAAATACAATCCTACGACATACGAAAGCAAGATCCACTCCATTGAAGTTGATCTACATTATTTCAAGTAATTAAAAATAAAAATCATGTATTTAGAATATTTTTTGACCATCCATCAAATAGGCGCAAAATGATCGGCCGAAATAATAAGTTGGTTAGTTTAACAGTGTAGAATATTTGAAATCTATCAAAAACTGTCTATGAGGATTTTCAAGTGTTTAGATCATGATGAAATGGTCGGTCAAGAATTTGTATGTCTAAAGATGTAGATCTAAGCAATATGCTATTT
The DNA here is from genome assembly GCA_038442645.1 of Agave tequilana. NCBI lineage: Eukaryota > Viridiplantae > Streptophyta > Magnoliopsida > Asparagales > Asparagaceae > Agave > Agave tequilana. The sequence continues at coordinate 88,745 of JAVJIF010009762.1, forward strand.
TCAGTCGTCCATTTTGTGCCTACTTGATGGATGGGCAAAATGTATTCAAAATACATGATTTTTGATTTTTAATTACTTGAAATAATGTAAAGTTTTAGGACATTTTATTTGATATCATTCTAATTAATACAATTATCATGAAGATAATAATATCTTCAAAAGATAAAAGATTTTGTTACACACAGGCACATAGAAATCTAGTAATACATAAAAGAAGAAGAAATGGATCACAAAACAAGACGTGAAGATATAGATCAACTTTAATAGAATTGTCTTGCATTCGGATGTTGAAGGGTTGTATTTGAGTGGGAAGGATTTGGCCTCGAATCCTTCCGGAATGACATATGTCTATATATATATAAGCATAATACTCCGTCTTCCTCGACCACTGTCTCCCGCCAGGTCGCTTCCTCCTCATGTAATTACACACAGGTATGTATATACAATTACCACATACATACTTACATTCATAGAAATTATGCAACAATCACAATCGGTATTTGTCATGTGTTTACTCAATTATTGGATAATTTTTTAGAGTTCTTATGAAATCAATTATTCACATAGATGCCACGTGTTACACATAATCAGATTCATGTATTTTCAAGTTTATATATGTCATGATGTTCAAATTATCGGGAAAATATCAGTACTTAATCACGTGATTAGTGAAAAAGATATAATTATCAAAATCGGTATCTGATTTCAATTTAATATCCACATACTAGTTTTCGATTAGGGTTCATGTTATATCCACATCAATTTATCATGTTCAGCATACATTATAGTTGTAAACAATCATCACACATACATTTGTATGATATATCAAGTTGTAAGTTTAGTACAATATTATCGGTTTATAATCATCAGCACTTGATTAGGGTTAATGTTGTTAATCTAACTACCAACTTATGTTCTAATACTATCTTGATTAAGATTCACATTTCTCATGTATGTTATTAGTCACACTTAGTTAAGCTCTCAATTCATTCCCATGAATTTCATAAATCGAAGATATGTTTGTTTGACACGGAGAGGGGTTGGCTGGTGTAACGTTTCCTAGAATCAGATGGAAAAGATTACAGCCGGCTTAATCTTCCGGTTACAAGGGAGGGGGAATATTGAATCTTGAATTCCCCTTTTGTTTAGTGCTGGGTTCTTCGTGTGGCGGTGGAGAGTGAATCTTGTTCTCCGTTGACCGGATGACTGTTCGGACCGTCGGGGATCTTCTCTTCGGTCGGTAGAGGGAGTAACTCAGCTCCGTCTACCAAAACTCTAAAAGAGAAGGTAGGCGAAGAGCAACTTGTACGCAGCAAGCTGGCTTGAAGAGTCGAGCTCTCTCTCTGTTGATGATCTCTCTTTTGCCCGATAATCGTCGACGTCCTCTCTTGTTGTTGTTGTTGTTAATTCTCTCTTTTGATTCTCGTCCTAATTGTCGACGTCCCCCCTTCAATAGTGACGGGACTATTTATAGGGTTTTTAGGGGGTGATCGTGCCCCCTAAAAGTGCTCCACGATGAGGGCCAACTTCCCCGCTACATGGGCGGTGGATGGCGCCATAATCGGGGTAGTTGCAACCGAGACGTGGGTGTCGAGCCAACGCGTCTTGATGCTGAGACGCGGGCTTCGGGCCGACGCGCCTTGATGCTGAGACGCGGGCTTCGGGCCGACGCGCCTTGATGCTGAGACGCGGGCTTCGGGCTGACGCGCCTTGATGCTGAGACGCGGGCTTCGGGCTGACGCGCCTTGATGCTGAGACGCGGGCGCGGGCTTCGGGCTGACGCGCCTTGATGCTGAGACGCGGGCTATCTCTCGCGTCTTGATTGTCACATTTAGCCTTGCGCCTGGATCTTGGATCCCTGTGTTTTGGTGGCTTGTCTTGGTGATTTTTAGACAGCCTACAGAACCCCCTCCAAAGTTTTCGACATTCCGCAGTTAACTGGGACGGATTTCGAAATACTTTGGACTCTAGCTGAGTTCGCCTTCATGACTAGACTGTTGATGCTCCGGGTTTAATCTTATCTGGAGTTGGTCTTCGTGAGTGTACTGTTGAACTCTTTGAAGCCCCCAGAGTTGATCATGTTGAGTGTTTAGATGCACAGTCTAAACCTCCCCGATTGCTTTTAGTCTGTCATTGGCGCGCTTTAAGCCAGGAGTGGTTGGTCGTCTGCTTGCGTCAGTGTACTGTTGAACTGATTTTGCAGAAGCAGGAGGCCAAACGCAGGTTCTTTTTCAAAAAGCAGAGATGGTACTGCTGTAAAGGCGCGATTTCTGTAATCGTGCGTCCTTTGGCAATGGAGACGCGACTGATCTTCAGAAGGCAGACGCGATATTTGGCCAGACTGGAAGGACGCGAATTTCTTAGAGAGACGCGACCTTCCAAATGCATTCATGGAGAGGCTGACGTGGCATGTCCATCGAGGAGGTGCGTTCTTTGGGCGCGAATTCTGTGCCATGTCATGATTACGCCGCCAGCTGGCCTAGGGAACCGGCGAAATTTCGCCTTTTGGCGCGCGGATTTCCTGGTTCATTAAATGAACTGCTCCACGTGTCGACTGCTGACTCGTGGCGGGGTTGCGACGCATGATCTTCTCCGTTCAGAAACGATTTGGTTACACGCGTCAAGCGGCGACTCGCTGCAGCGTCTACCGGGCCACGCGCCGCGTATCTTCGCGAATCCCTGTGCCTATAAAAGGCAACAGTTGGAGAGATGCATCTTCTTCTCCGAACGCACTCGCTGAGAAAAAAGAATTTCCTTCTCTGTTCATCTTCGAACTTGTTCATCTCCTTGCTTGGATTTCTGAACATCAATGGCACCCAAGACTAAACCAACTGCATCGTCCTCAAAGGCGACCGTCGCCGAGGCCCAGAGGGGCGGCTCCTCCTCTGCACAGGGCGTCGTTCTCCCAGGTCTCCAAGGTAAAGGCCTCTTAGGCGGAAGTTTCGCCTTTTAAGAACCCTTAACACGTGATTTTCAGATCGTGTTTGATTCCCAGACGCAGTCTTTGGGATGATAACCGAGGCGCGGGTTTGGACCCTCGCGCGCTTGAGTCCTGCGCTTCAGATTCTTCACTTAGAATATTTTCTATTTGTGAAGGGTTCAGACGCGGACTTAGTTTACAGAACGCGGATTTGATCCTTGCGTTCTGTTTCATCAGCTGCTGATTTTGATGAATCTGGCACCCGAGTCCAAGTACTTCGACATCTGGGGATGTGAAAGGAAGGGGGTTACCCTCCTTAACTTCTGGCGATTATGGTAGTGGAGAGGTTAAGGTGGATAACTCCCTTCTTTTCGCACCCCAGAAGTGACATCAAGGAGGATGTTGTGGAGACGCCGATCCCATAGGTCTGGACGCGGATTTGATAATTCCTGCGTCCAGTGCCTCTTCTGCGTGGATGCGCAGGTCTGGACGCGGATTTTATAACTCCTGCGTCCAGTCTCTTCTGCGTTGATGCGCAGGTCTGGACGCGGATTTTATAACTCCTGCGTCCAGTCTCTTCTGCGTTCGGATTATGAACACTTAGCATTTTTTTCTATGCTTTTGATAGAGTATCTAACTAAGTGTCCTTTTCTTTTTGCAGCGCCACGCCCTGCTACTTCACTCGCCAAGAAGTGCCACTTTGGTCATGTAGGTGGTGCTGACCGGGATTTGACTTTTGTATTGCAAAGGACTGTTCCTGTGACTGCTGATAAATCACCGGATCGCAGAGAGAGGCTCTCAAATGTTGACATGAGAACTCTTCGGGTGTTTATGACTGATGCAGCATTCGCAACAGATGCTGGCATCAAGCTGGAGAAGCCTGCCTTCTTCTTCGGAGATCGTATCCACGATGGCGGCCATAGCGTATATGACGGGACTTACAAATGGCTCCGTCAAATAAAGGGTGGAAGATTCTTTCTTCCAGACATGGAGAGGATGTTCCCGCTGTCCTACTTCCAGCATATGTCCGTCCCTAGGAAGATGGAATGGGACCTTGCTCGATATGTTCCCGAGGTCACTCTTGGTGATTTGGGCTCCCACAAAGTATACCGTCATGATAGCCATGACAGGTCAGTTATCGGCCTTTTCCCTGGATCGCGCAGGACTGAGGTTCCAGCTGGGGAGATACCACAACTTGGCACTACCTTCCTCAACGCCTTCATGGAGGCGGAGGGTGACTACCCAGTTGGGTTCCGTGCGCCGGGGTGGGTCCGTTCCACGGAGAACTATTGGTGGGGCAGGATGGTCGGCTTTGTCCTTACCGAGCTCGGGGGCCTGCTAAAGCGCGTGGGACTGTACTCGGCAGTCAGGGCCGTGCAGTGGGGGATCCCTCAAAGCTCTCAGAACTTCTTCGGGATTCTAGAGCGTTATAATCCTTCGACGGGGACGTTCTTCACTCCGGTCGGAGAGATGGGCCTTGCTCTGCACGAGCTGCACGAGGTCTCGGGGCTGTCGACAGGGGATATTCCCTATGAGGAATATGTCCCGACCGCTGTGGAGCTTCGCTATGTGAAGGAGGAGTTTCCCCTCATATATGAGACCTACTGGGAAGTGCTATGTCACTTCCACATTTGCGGCCAGATAACCAAATGGCGGTCGCAGGGAGTCAAGCAACTGTCTTGGGCCAGTTACTTGTTCAATAATGTCAACACCAAAGACCATCGGATAACCCGATTGGATCCCAGCTCTGACAGGGAGATTGAAGACAGGATCGACCAGGCTCCGAACAGCTTCTACACCACGGAGTCGAACGAGGACGGTTTCGACCCTGACTTGGTTTTTGAAAGCTTTCACCATCAAGCCCGGACTCCTATCTCCGATCGGGCGCTGTTGGCGGGCTTTCTGATGCTGTGGCTGAAGCGCTGTGTGGTGCCCACACTGCCGCATGAAGTCATTGTTGCTGACGTGGTGTACCCGGCGGTGCTCCTGGCTCATGGGAACCCCATAGCCCTTCTCCCGGCCGTGGCGGCTGGTATTCAGAGCGGGCTGCGGGCGCTCACTAAGAGTTTCTGCGAGCCACCAAAAACTGCAGATTCCGAGGGAAAGCCGTATGTTGACTCAGAGGGGAGTCCGACGGTGAAGCGTCCCAACCCTCGTGTCGAGCTGCCTTACACGTACCTTATTGCTTGGTACGTGATGCATTGCCCTTCTTTGATGACGGCAGCGCGTTGGAGGGAGAATTCTGTCCCTTTCGTACAGCGGTTGGAGGGTTCAAAATGGCGTGATCCTTACATATATTACGTCCGGAAGTGCCTTTCAGACCCTGCCAACTACCAGCTCAATCGCTGCCTCCTCCAGATCCCTGATGCATCTTTCGGGGATCTACTTGTTGATTCTGTTGGCCCAGATGACTTCACGAGGTTATCCGCGGGAGCCTTCTGGTGGTTGCTAAATATCCGGCCCGGATATGTGCTTTTCCGGCAAGGGACGTCATGTACCATTGAGCCGTACATGCCGAGTCGCTTCGCTCGACAGTTCGGCTATGATCAGCTCTATGTCGGGAACCCCAATGCTAGACTCGCCTTCGAAGGGAACCTGTTCGAGGGTGCTCGGGCCTGGTACTATAGTGTGGCTGGAGGGACGGGAGTATCTTTCCGTCTACCTCTCGAGGGGCCCAAGTGCCGTACGAGTTTCAGCTTCTGTACTTGGTACTCTCAAGCCATCCAAACGCCAGACTTTTTCCCGGCGTCTTCATGCATTGAGAGCATCAATGCAAGTCTCGAGGCCAGGACTGATTCTAGTAAACCGACGAAACTCGTAGAACAGTACCTGAAGGCCCAAAAGGAGGTCGGGCGAAGATCGAGGAGGGAGCCCCCAGCAGTGAGGGCGGAGCCGCGACCGGCAAGGGCAGAGCCACCAGCGACAAGGGCGGAGCCACCAGCCACGAGGGAGGAGCCGCGGGCCAGGAGGTCTAAGCAGTTGGCGAGCAAGCGTCATCGACGCTCTGCTTCTATTGTTGAGCCTGCCCCAAAGAAGGCTCGGAGGGACTTAACGGCTGAAGTCTCTCAATCCGGAGACATCTCTACCGGAGTTGAGGCTCCTCCTGAAGACGTCCCTGTTAGGGTTGAGGAACCGTCGGAGGATGAAGATTTCCCCACCCTAGTCCGTGCTCCTAGGTCGCGCAGCAAGACCGTGGAGGAAGGGGAGCTTGTTGAAGAGTCCACCGCCGCCGAAGATGACGAGTCACTGGAGGTTGACATAATGACTGGAGGGGACGTTGAGATTGCAGGCCTCTCAGTTCAACCCGAGCCTTCTTCTGCTCATGATGGGAGAGACGAGGCACAGCAGCCGGGGTCTCCTAGCATCTTCATTTCCAGTCTTAGGGCAGTCGACCCTAGTCCTACCACTGGGGTGATTGGAGGTAAGGCTCCTGTTGCGGAGCTTCCTCGCGTTGCGCTGTCGTCTTCTTCGTTATCGGGGGAAAGCGACTTCGAAGACGAGACCGACTATGGTGATGAACCCGCTCTTCCTGATCAGAGCAAATTCTTCCACATCTCGGAGGAGGAAATACATGAGGGTGAGCCATCGACTGCACCATCGCTGGCGATTCTCCCTACTGAAGGTATTCTTTCCATCTTCTGTCTAATTTTCTCTTTGCATATTGAAGAGGATGTTCTAACATTCTTCTTTTATGCTGCAGGGCCAACCGAAGATGCTGAGGCTACAACCTCCTCGCGTATCGAGGAGATGGTGAAAGAGTTGACCCGGCCCGAGGGGATTGAGGTCTCGGCTGCTGAGATACCCTCAAAGGGGGCAGCCGTTGAAACTGGGGAGCCTTCCACTCTGCCAGAAGAGGAAGTAACCACTGAGGCTGAGGAGGCTCTCACTCTGCCAGGCGAGGAGGTTACTGCTGAAGCCGAGGAGACTTCCGCTCCGCAGGTTTTGACGTCTCCGGACCTCCAACCTGGTAAGGCAGCTCTGATGCTTTAAATGTTTAGCTCTTCTATCATTGTGGCTAACATCGCGATAACTTGCAGAGAGGACCGAGGGGGTTCAGGTGGAGGGTCCGATGGTTGGCACCCTTCCAGAAGGCCATACAGCTCAGGTCTCGGTGGAGGTTTCTGAGGAGGTCGTGCTTACTACTCCCTCATTGGTCGTGGAGGCTCCTGCAGAGGTAGTACCTCCGGAAGCGTCAGCGGCCGGTCCAGCTCTTGCTGTTTCGTCGGCCAGCACGACTCTTGTGCGAGAAGATCCGCCTTATATCCCCTATTCTGTGACAGAAAAGGGGTCGGGAAGCTTCCTAGGTGGTGAAGACATGGGGGAACTGGCACGTCAGATGGTGCAGCAATTCTTCGCTTCGATGGGATCATGTATTGATCTCATCTTACGTGGAAACAGCTCGTTCCAATTTGCCCAGACGCTTCTTAAAAATCTGGTCGTGAACGTCGAATTAACCGGAGGCCCTTCACTTGCCAAGGCGTGTCTACGGGTGGTAGAGCAACTGGGAGACTACCTGCAGGAGCTGGAGTCTTTGGAAGATGCTGGCTCTTTTAGTGAGGCCCAGGCCACCCTGACTAGGCTCCTAGCTGCTCAAGAACGAGAGCGACAGGAAGCGGAAGCACAAATCGCTGCAGAGATCCGCAATCTCGAATATTCCCAGGCTGAATGTCAGAAACTAGCTGGCGATTCAAGGGAATCCGAGCTTGTCATGCAGAGCACAGAGCAAGTCATCATCAGGGCTCGGGACACCATTGCCAAGGCAGAAGTGGTGCTTGCGCTCAATGAGGAAAAGCTTGCTATCATCAAGAAGCAGCTAGAGGAGCAACAAGCTGCTAGGGCGCGAGCTGAAGAGAGTCTGTCTCTATATTCTTCGAGGGTGGAATCTCTGCGAGCGCAGCTGGCCGCAAGAAATTTCTTATCCGAAGAGGAGCTGCGGGACCGGGCTATTATGGAAGCTGAAAGGACGCGCCAACACGAGATTCACCGCCTTAGGGAACAAATCCGTACCTTGGCGAACCAGGACATTTAGCCTTCTTTTCTTTTCCCTTTTTTTTTTGTAAAGAAGAGGACACTCTGTTTAGAGTGTTTGTATCCACTTTTACTGTTTATAATAAAAGTTTGAAAAATTTTGCTCCATCTTCTTTGCTCAGCTGTAGGCGAATCCAACTCCTTGGTAACTGGCACCTAGGTAAGACTAAGTTCTGTTGATGAAACGCGGCCTTTACTCTGAGTCTTCTTAATGAGACGCGACATTGATCCATAAAGTGAGACGCGGTCGTCAGTCCACAGGAACTTAGATTTACTAAGTCCTTTTGATGAGACGCAGCGTCAATCACAGAGTGAAACGCGGTCTTCTTGATGAGACGCAGCTTTGATCTATAAAGTGAGACGCGGTCGTCAGTCCATGGAGTGAGACGCAGCGTCAATCACAGAGCGAAACGCGGTCTTCTTGATGAGACGCAGCATTGATCCATAAAGTGAGACGCGGTCGTCAGTCCATGGAGTGAGACGCAGCGTCAATCACAGAGCGAAACGCGGTCTTCTTGATGAGACGCAGCATTGATCCATAAAGTGAGACGCGGTCGTCAGTCCATGGAGTGAGACGCAGCGTCAATCACAGAGTGAAACGCGGTTGCTAAGAAAGACGCGGATCGATCAGACACGGGATACGCAGCCTCGAGCGACTTTCCCATCTGCGTTCAATGCAGCATGACTTTAAAAGATTTTTAGGAGATCTTTGAAAGTCAAGTCTTCACCGTCGATTGGGGTTCCGGGTCATCCGTTGCTTCCCAAGACAGTTATCCACGCGTCAGCCTCTTATTGGGTTCAGGCGTTAATGCTCTTGCATGCAGAACCGACGCTGGCGGTTGAAAAACCGGCGCATTTCGACGGTTTCCAAAGCAGCACTCCACGCGTCCGTTTTTGATTGGGCTTTGACAGTTGTGCGCGACGGTTCCGATTGATGCCCCATTAATGACAGTTATTAGGGACCGCCTATAAATAGAGTGCACCCTCTTCCTCTTTAACAATCCAACTTAGACTGTTTTCATTTGTTTTGCTCCGAGAGAAGTCTCGCCTTGAATTATCTTTCAGAGAACCGTCTTCATGGATGAAGGTGACCCCATGGATGAAGATGACCCAGAGCTCTCATGCCTCTGTTTGGTCTCTTCAGAAGGAATCCTCTCTCATGTCATCCTGCGCACCCGCGTTTGGATGCAAAAAGAGGTCAACTCTGGACAGAGGTTTCTGCTGGTATGTCACCCCGATGATGTCCATAGCCTGTATTTTGGCATAGGCATCCGAATGAAATTCTGGTGCATTCCTATTCTGGAATTTGTGCTGGTGACTTGAACTTTTCTGAACGCGGGCTCTTGACGCTGGCTTTGCTCATGGCTATTGCCTTGGCGCGTTTCAGACCTGAATCTTGCAACTCCTGTTCACCCAACAGAGAGATGGCAATTTTCGGCGTTTGAAGTTTTTCGCGTCTAGTACATTAGACGCGGGTGCAAACTGAGACCGCGTTTGAATCCTGGGAGTGGCACAGTTTTAACTCGCGTCTGTTTCTGCTGATGCGGTGGTTTGACTGTGCAGATCATTTCCGCGTCTGAAGTCTTCAATGACTGCCGCGTCTGTTACTTAGTTTTTAAAGTATACTAAGTTCCAGATTTTCTGATTCTCTTATTTGTTCTTTGCAGGTTCGCTGGTCTCCTGGAAGAGTGCTTCAACCGGCGAGCTTGCTCAATGTTCGTTTGTAAGAGAGTAAATTATGGTCCTCGTCGTTTGTAAGAGAGTAAATTATATTTCTGACGAGGACCCAAATCTCGCCAAGGTCTCTTCAGATCTCCTGCACCACTCTTGCCTGATGGCAAGAGATGGTCAGGTCAAGTATGACGGCGAGGAGGTTCCGGCGGTTGCGGTGGCGGAGAGGATCCTCTTCCTCTCCCATCCCAGAAGTAACATCAAGGACAGTCCATGTCCTTTGGATGGCCTGCGGGGGAAAGATCAACTCTTGAACGAAGGGTTGCAGGCTCTTCTGTTGCCGCCGGACCTCAAGAACACCATTGCTCCTGGCTTAGTCAGCTAGGGCGCTTTCGAAGTTGGCGTCGTGCATCAAAGTGCAATCGGTTCCAACAGTCGCCACAATTCGGCACTTCTCCAGACATCATGCACTCAGGATCAGATGCGGATTCAAGGAGTGAGTACGGCCTCAAAGAGAGAGAGGGACTTCTTTGTACTCCTTAATTGTAACACTCATCTTATTGTATAAGAGAGCGTTTTGTATCACTTTCATGTGTTTGGATATGAATAAAAGTGACACTTTTCTTTTTGCCTCTTTCTGTTGTCTTGAATGTTTTGTTTTAGAAGCAAAAGAATGATTTTGGTGGACCCGCCACTTTATAAAAGAAAGTGACAGGGGGAATGCGTACTCCCAGAGAAGGTGAACTTTTGTCAAGTGTCTAGGATTGACTTGATTCAAGGTCAGCTGGGGAATTTGATAAAACATTGTCAGTGGTGTAATGTTAACCTAACAATGTCTTTAGGTGGACCTGTTATTCTGTTGAAGAGAATAACAAGTGAAACTAGACCCGCGAGGAATCTAGTAAAGCTTTTACCGTTAGAGGTGTGATATTAACTTAACGGGTTGGAGATAGTCTTGTCAGAAGTGTGGTGTTAACTTGACAAGGATGTGAGTCAGAGGTGTGATGTTAACTTAACTCAGAATGTCACTGTCATAGGTGTAATGTTTAACTTAACAGTGAGGTAATGCTAGAGGTGTGATGTTGAACTTAGCATTGGTCATCTCGACTTAGACGAGGAAGTCGAGGAACGGTCATGGCCATAGGTGTATTGTTGAACTTAGCGATGACTCGGATGCTAGAAGTGTAGTGTTAACTTGGCATCGTCCATTTCAGCTTCGATACGGAAGTCTGAAGAAAGGTGACTATCAGAGGTGTGATATTAACTTGACAGGCACTCGATGTACTGCTTAGAGGTGTAATGTTTAACTTAACAGTAGTTTGTCAGAGGTGTAATGTTAACTTGACAAGAATTGGCTCGTGATAAGAGCAATTTGAGGACCTGTCATTCTATTGATGGGAATTGACAAGTGGAATTTGAAATGCCAGAGGTATAGTGTTAACTTGGCAAATTTGAGAGTTTGTTACTCTATGCAGAGTTAACAAGCAAAGTTTATACCCGACAAAGGGTATTCATTACCAGAGGTATAGTGTTAACGTAGTAATGATTGCACTTTGTGGTCCTACCATTCTATGGATGAGAATTGGTAAGGGATTTTGGAGGAAAGAGTGGACTCGAGTCCACTTAGGATTTTTAGCAAACCCTCAGCTATCAACGGATTTGATATGCCTTTACCAACTACCGTTTGAGTTGGGCTAGCCATGCTATTCCCCTCAGCATGATGAGTTGTCGAGGACTTATGTTGGGCTTAAAAGCCAACATTTTCCTCTATCCTTAGCCGTCGAGGGCGTCGGATCAAATGGGAACGTGTCCCTTAGGATTTTTAGCAAACCCTCAGCTATCAACGGATTTGGCATGCCTTTACCAACTACCGTTTGAGTTGGGCTAGCCATGCTATTCCCCTCAGCATGATGAGTTTGTCGAGGATTTATGTCGGGCTTAAAGGCCAACATTTTCCTCTATCCTTAGCCATCGGAGGCGTCGGATGTTTGATCAGAGGTGTACTTTTAACTTGATCGGAGGAAGAGTACTATTAAGGATAGTACTTCTTCAAGAATTTGCCATTGATCGGCATCATGAGTGTATCGCCATTTGAAGTTATGAGGCGATATGACCCATTTGAGTAGACTGACTCTACTACAAACGGTCCTTCCCATTTGGGCTGAAATTTTCCTTTTGTCTTGTGCGTCATGACCATGGGTCTTCGGACAGCTAAGACAAGGTCGCCTTTCTTGAAAGTTCGCGCTTTGACTTTCTTGTTGAAGGCTCTGGTGATACGAGCTTGGTAAAGCTCGATTTGTTGTTGGGCCTGCAAACGCTTGTCGTCCAAGGCTTCCAACTCCTGGAGTCGCTGCTGATGCTTCTCCTCAGTTGTCATTTCCGCTGTCAAGGCGACGCGTAGAGAGGGAATTTGTATTTCCAATGGAAGGACGGCTTCGCATCCGTATACCAAGGAAAATGGCGTGGCTTTAGTTGGGGTTCGCACCGTTGTGCGGTAGGCCCATAAGCATTCACCCAGCTTGTCGTCCCAGTCTCGTTGACTTTTCGAGACGAACTTTTTGAGAAGCTTACCAATAGTCTTGTTGAAGGCTTCTGCAAGACCGTTAGCAGCAGGATAGTATGCCGTTGAGGACACACTCTGGATTCTGAACTTCGCGCAGAATCTCTGGAAAGCCTGGCTGATGAACTGGGGTCCATTGTCATGGATGATACGCCGAGGCACACCGAAGCGGTAAATAACGTGATGTTTCACGAACTTGATCACGTTAGAAGATTTCACCTCTTTCAAAGGGATAGCTTCGGCCCACTTTGAGAAGTAATCGGTTATCGCTAGAATGAACCGATGTCCTTTCGATGATGGTGGGCTGATAGGGCCAACCACGTCCATCCCCCACATTTCAAACGGCCAAGTAGAGGTCGTTGAGTGGAGGTACCCTGGTGCTTGATGGATGAAATCGCCGTGTATTTGGCAGGCGTAACATCTCTTAGCATAAGCGACAGCATCGGCAATCATCTTGGGCCAATAGTAACCCATCCTTTGGAGTCGATGTGCCAATTTCGGGCCAGGTTGATGAGCTCCACAAGTACCATCGTGGGCTTCTTTCAATACTCCTTGGGCTTCTTTTGATGAGAGGCATCGGAGCAGGATCCCGTCATGCGATCGACGATACAATGTTCGCGAAATCGCATTATAGTAGAATTTGGGGGCTTTCCTCCGAATGGCGGCCGCCTCCTTGGTGTCTTCGGGCAGAATGCCGTATAAGACAAAATCAATGTAGGGGAATCGCCAGTCTTTAAGCCCTGAAGCGGTCGACACTTCAAGTGTTTCTTTACCGCGATGATCTTCCGCTGACCCCGGGTAGTCTCCGAGGGGAATTTTTGGACAGTATAGGTCGTGGCTATAGACGAATACTTTCTCCATTGCTCCAGCTGGAAGAGCTAAGGAAGCAGCGAGGGATGCGAGTGCATCCGCATGTGCATTTTGCCTGCGCGGTACATGGTCGATGTAAAAGTTTGAAAACCTTTCGGCCATGTGAATTGTCGCGTTGTAGTAGGGTACTAGATCTTCATGTCTGGCCTCGTACTCTCCGCGAACTTGGCTGACGATGAGTTTAGAGTCACCGTAAGCCTCGAGATTTTTAACGCCAATCTCATCGGCGAGCTGCATCCCAATCAAAAGAGCGTTGTATTCCGCCACATTGTTGGAACAAGGCTCCGTTAACGAGACAGCTCGGGGGATCACATAATTTTGTGGGGAGACAAGTACTACTCCTACCCCCGCCACTACGTGTCCCTTTGGGCTTGTCCTTGATGCACCGTCGAAGAAAAGTTGCCATACTTGACTTTCGAACAACGTCTGAGTCAGGCAGACTTCGGCGGCCTCGTCTGGGAGATCCTCATAGAGTTTGGCTGCCCTTGGATCTGGGTGTTCAGCTAAGAAGTCCGCCACCGCTTGCCCCTTAATAGCCTTTTGTGGCAGAAAATGCATCTCATATTGTGATAGCAATATGGCCCATTTTGCCAGCCGGCCATTTAGTGAAGAAGGCTTTGTCATAAGTAACCTCAGAGGGTTGACTTTTGATATGACATTTATAGTCTGGCCTACCAGATAGTGTCGCATTTTCTGAATGGCGAACACTAGTGCCAAACATTCCTTCTCGATCGGGTTGTACCGATGTTCGGCTCCGATCATTGTTCTACTCAGATAGTAGATTGCCTGTTCTCGTCCTTGTTCATCATTCTGAGCTAGTAGAGCTCCCAAGGAATGATCCATTGCTCGGACGTACACCAGGAAAGGCTTTCCGGACACCGGAGCTGCAAGGACTGGTGGTTGGGTGAGGTAGTGTTTGATCTCCTCAAATGCTTTTTGACAAGCGTCGTCCCAAATGAATGAAACACCCTTTTTCATCAGCTTGGCGAAGGGTTGGCATCTCCCGGAAAGGTTTGATATGAACCTGCGGATGTACGCCAATCGTCCTTGTAATCCCCTGAGCTCCTTGAGGCTTCTGGGGGGTTGCATCTCTTGGATAGCGCGGACTTTCTCTGGATCCAAATAGATTCCTGTGGAAGTCACAACAAATCCTAGGAATTTGCCACTGGCTACCCCCAGGAAGGATTTGGTGGGGTTCATCTTCAATTGATGAGCCCGCATGATGTCGAAGACCACCTTCAGGTCTGCTATGTGATCACCTTTAGTGCGACTCTTCACCGCGATGTCATCGACATAGCATTCCACCGTTTTCCGCATTTGCTGATGGAAAATGGCGTTCATGGCCCTTTGGTATGTTGCCCCTGCATTTTTCAGTCCGAAGGGCATGACGGTGTAACAATATACCCCTAGAGGAGTCCTGAAGGAGGTATGCTTTTCGTCATCGGGATACATCTTGATTTGATTGTATCCTGAGAACCCGTCCATAAAGGACATTCGCTCGAATCCACAAGTATTGTCAATCATGACATCTGTGATTGGCAATGGGAATTCGTCTTTGGGGCAGGCCTCGTTTAGATCACGGAAGTCGATGCAGATCCGGATCTTCCCATTCTTCTTGGCGACGGGGACGATGTTGGCTACCCAGTCGGGATGTTGTTCTTCCCGGATGAAGCCAGAATCGATGAGCTTTCTGACTTCTGATTGAATTGCCTCCATTATCTCTGGACGGAACCGTCGCTGCTGTTGTTTAACAGGCTTCATGTCCGGATTGATGTTGAGGCGATGCATAGCCACTTGAGGATCAAGTCCAGGCATGTCCTCATAATTCCAGGCGAAGACATCTATATACTCTTGTACAAGAGATATTAGATCCTTCTTCTCTGGAGGCGACAGGCCGTCACTTATGAAGATGGGCTTGGGGTTGGTCTCATCTCCTAGGTTGATCTGAACAACCTTGTCATCTGTGGGTGGCTCACGCTGTTCAAAGCGGATATCCCAAAGAGCATTCAAATGTTTGATCCAAGGATCTGTATCAGGTTGGATCATTTCTTCAACTTCATCTTCCAGATGGCCTGTTGAAACCATGTTTACTGAAAGCCCTTTGAAGATGTTGCCGACACTGACATCTGACTCCCATGATGACGTGTCTGAAGAGCAATCGTTGCTCGACGATTCTTGAGAATCAGAGGCTGATGGGACCGGAGTTGATACATAGCCCAACCCCCTGCGCGTCCGATGATAATAATCGGGGGCCTTCCCTTTTGGCACAAAGGATCGAAGTAGCGTCCTCCTTCCTTTGCCGAAGTTCAAACCGGGCTTGTTGGTTATATCGTACCCCATTTGCTTCATCATTCTGAGTGCTTTCGATTCATAATGGTCGAGTTGAGGGGATTCCTCCTCGCTTTCCGATTCTTCGCGGGGCATTGGTTCAGACGAGATTCGCCCAAAAAGTATTGGTCTTTGGCCTTTTCGTCTTGCCGGAACCAAGAATATAGACTCCTGCGCATCGCCATTATCCTGGTATGTCCCGAAAGATGATTTTACTGGTACATGCAATGATGTCAAAGCATCCATTGCCGACCAGATGTCATCGTCTACGTCGGTAGTAGTATCGACGGTATTGAATCGGATGCACACGCAGAAAAATATTCAAAGTCTAGATTCTCATTAATATACCAACCGCCTGCATCGTCGGTGGTATTATCAACATCGAGCTTATTAGTGCTCTTTACAAGTGGTTTTAACTCCCACAGGCACTTTTCTTGCTCGGGCTCAGTGTCAGCCTCATTACCAGAGTCTGGCGCCTCCGGTTGCGGGGTTTCGTCCACCGGATCCTGATATAAAAGGGAATCCGTGAAATAATTCTCGACTCCCTTGAACGGATACCTTTCGGCAACCAACGTTTGCACCTTCCCACTCGCGTCAATGTATTTCATGACTTGGTGAAGAGTGGAGGGAACGATGGAGTTGCGGTGGATCCATGGTCGTCCTAGCAGCAGATTGTAGGAAGTGTCGGCGTCGATGACATAGCATGTCACCTCCGATTTGAGGCTCCCAATCTGGCACTTGAGCTTGATCTTCCCCATTGGACGGGTGCCGTTGGCATTGAACCCGTAGATGGTCGTCTGTGTAGGGCTCAGACGGTGAGTAGGGATGCCGAGGTGTTGCATGACTCGGCGGGGCATAATGCTCAATGCGGACCCTGGATCTACCTGAATGCGGTTCACCTCAGATGATCCGATGTAACCTGTGAAGTACAGGGGTCGATCGTGTTTCCCTTTCACCTGCATATCATCTGCCGTGAAGGTGATGCAGGGGGATTCTGGGAAGTGTGGAGGCAGTCCTCTACATCTTCCTCCTTCGGCACCTGGGTCACGAAGGCCTCAGCATTCGCCAGAGCTTCTTGCAGAGCCTCTCTGGTTGACTTTGATAGCCTCAGGAGTTCATACAAGGTGATGCGTGCCGGGATGTTGGCTAGTTGAGCCAAGACATCGAAGTGGTAAGGTGTCGAGGATCCTTCCGCTGCACCTTTTGGAAGGGCTCGAGAGAACCGAGTCTCCTTCTGCTTTGCCACAGGTGGCTTTGCGGAGGGCTTGGCTGATTCTACGGCTGGTTGCGGAGAAGCCGCTGCCGTCTCGCCGTACTGCTTCAAGTATGCCTGTCCTGAACGGGTCCCCGCCATCGGGTTGGGGGCTCTGCGGCCAGGACTATTATTTCCTCTTCTGAATCAGTCAGCGAGGGAACATCATCCTCTGCTTCTCGGGAGGAAGCACATACCACATGGCAGGACGAAGCTTTTGCCTTGCCTTTGGACTTCCTGTTGGTTACAGTAGTCCATTGTTGTTCATCGACGAGGTCAGGGTGGACCCACATGGTTCCCCCTGAGGTGTAGGGACGGCTACCAAGCCCTTCTCCTGCTGCTGGTGAGGGTCTGTGTTGACCACTCTTAATTCTCCCCTTGGAATAGGAGTTACCCCCGCAGGCGTTGGAGGTTGTCTCCCGAACTGGAGAAACCGACGTTACATTGGCCGTGACCTTCTTCTGCTCTGGTCGGAGCTTGAGCACCTCCGCGTCAATCAGAGCCTGAAGAATGTCCTTGAAGACGTAGCAGCTTTTTGGTAGGATGTCCCAACATCCTGTGGTACATGCAGTAGTTGGGATTGTCGGTCTTGCCGACTTCCTCCGGGCGTCTAATTTCAGGGAGTTTCAGTCGATTGCTCTTGTTGAGTAGCTTGAAGAGCGAATCGACGTGTTCCTCCTTGAAGGAATACTGCTTGTTGGGGCGTGGCTGGCTTGAAGAGCCACTTGCCCTGCCTGTTTGAGGTTTGGTGGGAGATTTCGTCTCCGTCGCCAAATTATCCTTCCGCTTCGTCTGGAGGGAGGTGTCTGGTGCCGGTGCACGCCTTGTCGACCTTTCCGGCCGCAGCTTGCCTTCCTCTGCCTTAACACGGGCAACAATCTCCTCAGCCTGTTCACCCTGCTGGACTAACTGCTTCCAGGTGCGGCTTTCAGCAACTCCTATTTGAGCAAGGAGTGAGGTTTGGAGATTGTGGCGGCATGTTTCCACCAGGGTGGCCTGGGTCATACCGCTTGGGCACCGGAGTGCCGTGTTCCGAAATCTTTCCACGAAAGATTTGACGGACTCCCCTCTCCGCTGTTTGGTAGCTAAAAGGGTGGGCATTGTGACTTCGGAGTCGTCTTCGAAGAAGCGTGTCAAGAACAGCTTCTCTAGATCCCCCCAGTTCTTGATAGAACCCTCCGGGAGCTTCATAAACCACTCAAAAGCCAACCCTTTCAGGGTGCCGATGAACAGTCGCGCCAGGATGGCGTCATTATGTACCACATTCCCGGTCTGGGATTTGAAGTAGCAGATGTGCTGGTTGGGTGACCCTTCCCGTCGAATGCTTGGAGGGTTGGAGCCTTGAACTTAGGAGGGTATGGAACTAAGTCCCACTCAGCCGGATAGGGCCGGACCACTCCCGCTTCTTGGAGGTCCTTGCGATTGGCAAGGGCCTCGAGACGTCGTTCCAATTGACTCATCCTCTTAGCATGAGTCTTCTCCTGGTCTTGGTCGCTTCTTGCCTGCGACGAGGGCTTGGACACATCCGAGGTAGATCGTCGTGTCTCGTCGGAAGATTCGGAGGGTGGGCTTCCTCCCTTTCTCCCTTTCCCCTTCGGCCGTCTAGGGGGAGATCTCGCTCTTTCTTCAAGCAATTTCTCAAGCATATGCTTGAGGGAGTCAATGGATCTCTGTTGAGAGGCGATTATATCCATCTGGTGCTTTTGCGTCTGTTCTAAACGCCTGGCCGTCTCCTCAGGAGTGTCTGCCATGTAGGCGGAAGCCTCCTTCTCGACGGAAGAGTTTGAAGCCTGCGACTCCACTATAGCGGAGTGAGAATCACCCATTCTAATGCCGCGGGCTAAGGCATTATAGTCAATTGGGGAATGGCCCCTGTCCGGGTGCGAGTGTGTTGATACACCCCCTCCGGCTCAGAGTCAGATTCCTCTGAGTTGACCATTGGTTGTTTTCCCTTACTTCTGCTAGTCATGTTTGCAGTAAGCTCCGGGTATTCAACATCTGAGAAGGTTCTCCTCCTGTGGGAGCGTCTTCTTTTGGCTGACGGGGGAATCAGGGTCAGCTGTCTGATTAAGGACTGCTGGTGCACGCCTGATCCATAATGGCATCCAGAGAGCATATGGATGAGTTGCTGACAGCAGCATGACGAAGTGGCTTGATTGGCACTTCTTTTCCTTGTCAAATAATCCTCAAATCCGTGGGAGGGGGATTAAAGAGACTGGTCTCGCAACGTCGAAGACGGGAGACAGTCATGTGCTGTTCAGCCTGGACGCGGACTTCAGGGACGCGGCTCTCACGACGCGGCTGTATGACGCGCGCGCGAGTCTCGCGTTGCTGCCTGATGCGTTTAGGCAGAGTTGCTTGAGAGAGAGGGGGCTGCTGGCCCCACGCCTATGAGTGCGTACTTCCTGCGTTTGAAAAGACGTGGAGGTTTCACCCTGGCGTTTGATGAGTTGGTCCTCAGAGGACTCAACTTGAGGGGTCTCGCGTTTGGGTCGCCAAACGCGGATCTCACGCACTGGACGAGGTGCGGGCAAGGCATCAGATTGTACGCCGCGTCCACCCCCAGTCAGACAACCAACGGTTCCGACTTGGAGTTGACGCGCGCGTCTCCTCTGTCGACGCTCAGCATTCCGGTTGCGTCGAGGAGGTGGAGAGAAACCAACAACATCCTGGTTTATAGAACCAAGAGTGTTCACACGCGGGTCTCCTGAGAGACGTTGACGCGGGTATTCTGCGCGACGCAGTTGATCGCAGCAGCAGTGGTGCCTGGGACCACGCGGGCCTTCTGGGAGGCGTTGGCGCGTGTGTTCTGTGCGACGCGGTTGGTCACAACAGCAGTGCCGGAGGTCACGCGGGCCTTCTGGGAGGCGTTGGCGCGTGAACTTGTCTTGGCACAGTGGGCATCGGCACCCGGCAGAGCCTCAGATTGGGCTTCGGGTAGCTTCTCAGTTGAGACCTGCGGCAGACGCGGGTCTTTGGGCTCTTGGAGCCAGAAGAGAGGAACTCTTCATACTTCGCCTGGTCGAACTCGACAACGAGTGTTCGATCATCTTCCCCTTACGGAGAACATCATCCTGCGCCACGATCTGTTTGTCAGTGACGAAAGTAGTCCCCAGCGGAGTCGCCATCTCTTGTTTGACACGGAGAGGGGTTGGCTGGTGTAACGTTTCCTGGAATCAGATGGAAAAGATTACAGCCGGCTTAATCTTCCGGTTACAAGGGAGGGGGAATATTGAATCTTGAATTCCCCTTTGTTTAGTGCTGGGTTCTTCGTGTGGCGGTGGAGAGTGAATCTTGTTCTCCGTTGACCGGATGACTGTTCGGACCGTCGGGGATCTTCTCTTCGGTCGGTAGAGGGAGTAACTCAGCTCCGTCTACCAAAACTCTAAAAGAGAAGGTAGGCGAAGAGCAACTTGTACGCAGCAAGCTGGCTTGAAGAGTCGAGCTCTCTCTCTGTTGATGATCTCTCTTTTGCCCGATAATCGTCGACGTCCTCTCTTGTTGTTGTTGTTGTTAATTCTCTCTTTTGATTCTCGTCCTAATTGTCGACGTCCCCCCTTCAATAGTGACGGGACTATTTATAGGGTTTTAGGGGGTGATCGTGCCCCCTAAAAGTGCTCCACGATGAGGCCAACTTCCCCGCTACATGGGCGGTGGATGGCGCCATAATCGGGGTAGTTGCAACCGAGATGTGGGTGTCGAGCCAACGCGTCTTGATGCTGAGACGCGGGCTTCGGGCCGACGCGCCTTGATGCTGAGACGCGGGCTTCGGGCTGACGCGCCTTGATGCTGAGACGCGGGCTTCGGGCTGACGCGCCTTGATGCTGAGACGCGGGCGCGGGCTTCGGGCTGACGCGCCTTGATGCTGAAACGCGGGCTATCTCTCGCGTCTTGATTGTCACATTTAGCCTTGCGCCTGGATCTTGGATCCCTGTGTTTTGGTGGCTTGTCTTGGTGATTTTTAGACAGCCTACAGCTTCTAACAGTGCTCTTCTTGACGCTGAGGATAAAAATTGAAAAGGCCAAGAAAATGATCAAGAAGGCTAATCTCCTTTTGTCTAAGGCTGAACCAGTGCGTCTTGAAGAGACTGCTCGGCTTGAGCAGCTTAAGGCCCAGAATAACGAAGTCTTGCGGCAGGAGCTAGCAGCTAGACAGAGGGCAACCTTGGTTGAGATTAAAGCTCGCTTGGCCCAGACGGCGAGCTTTAATGAGGCTGAGTTGAGGTCGTAGGCGCTTATCAGGGTTGCTGAAGAGAGGAAGACAAGGCTGGCCACTATTGAAGAACAGATCAAGTCCTATGAAGTGCCGTGTAGCTTGTAATATGTGTATTCATGTAACCCTCTTTCGGAATCAATAAAAAGTGATTTCATTTTGACTCCCCCGTTGCATCTCCAGCTTGTTTTATCTTCTGAATTCTCGCTTTCAAGTTGTATTGCAGCCATTTGAGAAAATAGTCCTTACTGGACTAAAGAGATGAAATCTGGCTATCTGTCGGTTCAGAGGTCGTAATGACGTAACCGATTAAGATGCCACCAAGCTCAAAATTTTGTCATATGATGACAAAGAAATAATCCTTGCCGGACAAAAAGATGAGACTTGGCTATCTGTCGGTTCAGAGGTCGTAATGATATAACCGATTGAGAGAGCCACCAAGCTCAAAATTTTATCATATGATGATAAAGAAATAGTCCTTGCCGGACTGGAAGATGAGACTTGGCTATCTGCCAGTTCAGAGCTCGCAATGACGTAACCAATTGAGAAGCCACCAAGCTCAAAATTTTTTCATATGATTACAAAGAAATAGTCCTTGCCGGACTGAAGGATGAGACTTGGCTATCTGCCAGTTCAGAGGTCGCAATGACGTAACCGATTGAGAAGCCACCGAGCTCAAAATTTTGTCATATGATGACAAAGAAATAGTTCTTGCCGGACTGAAAGATGAGACTTGTCTATCTGCTGGTTCAGAGGTCACAATGATGTAACTGATTGAGAAGCCACCAAGCTCAAAATTTTATCGTATGATGACAAAGAAATAGCCCCTGCCGGACTGAAGGATGAGACTTGGCTATCTACCGGTTCAGAGGTCGCAATGACGTAACCGATTAAGAAGCCACCAAGCTCAAAATTTTATCGTATGATGACAAAGAAATAGTCCTTGTCGGACTAAAAGATGAAACTTGACTATCTGCCAGTTCAGAGGTCGCAATGACATAACGGTTGAGAAGCCACCAAGCTCAAAATTTTGATGGGACTTGGAAGAAATTGTCAGAGGTATATTGTTAACGTAACAATCCAAAAAGTCCACTAAAAACTGAGTGGAACTCAGAAACTTGCTTGGGAGCTAGGAAATGAATCCCATAAAAGATCACTGTCATAGGTTTAATGTTAACTTAACAGTGAAATGGATACCAGAGGTGTAATATTAAATATAGCATGGAAAGGTCTCGTTTTCACTGAGAAAATTGAGGAGATCACTGTCATAGGTTTAATGTTAACTTAACAGCGAAATGGATGCCAGAGGTGTAGTAGTGTTAAACATAGCATGGAAAGGTCTCGTTTTCATTGAGAAAATCGAGAAGATCACTGTCATAGGTTTAATGTTAACTTAACAGCGAATGGATGCCAGAGGTGTAGTGTTAAACATAGCATGAAAAGGTCTCGTTTCATTGAGAAAAATTGAGGAGATCACTGTCATAGGTTTAATGTTAACTTAAAAGCGAAATGGTTGCCAGAGTTGTAGTGTTAAACATAGCATGGAAAGATCTCGTTTTCACTGAGAAAATTGAGGAGATCACTGTCATAAGTTTAATGTTAACTTAACAGCGAAATGGATGGAAAGATCTCGTTTTCACTGAGAAAATTGAGAGGATCACTGTCATAGGTTTAATGTTAACTTAACAGCGAAATGGATGCAGAGAGGTGTAGTGTTAAACATAGCATGGAAAGTTCTCATTTTCATTGAGAAAATCAAGGAGATCACTGTCATAAGTTTAATGTTAACTTAACAGCGAAATGGATTTGCGGTATGAGCGATTGACCGAGAGATTCATTTACTGTTAGAGGTGTTTGAACATAGCAATAATTCGAGTGGATTGGTCATTCTTTATATGTGGTCTTACCATTCTATGGATGAGAATTGGTAAGTGATTTGGGAGAGGGAATCAAATGGGAACAGGTCCCTTAGGATTTTTAGCAAATCCTCAGCTGTCAACGGATTTGATATTCCTTTACCAACTACCGTTTGAGTCGGACTAGCCATGCTATTTCTCTCAGCATGATGAGTTGTCGAGAACTTATGTTGGGCTTAAAGGCCAACATTTTCCTCTATCCTTAACTGTTAAAGGTGTTGGATCAAATGGGAACAGGTCCCCTTAGGATTTTTAGCAAATCCTCAGCTGTCAACGGGTTGATATGCGTTTACTAACTGTCGTTTGAGTCGGGCTAGCCATGCTTTTCCCCTCAGCATGATGAGTTATCGAGGAGTTATGTTGGGCTTAAAGGTCAATATTTTCATCTATCCTTAACCGTTAAAGGTGTTGGATCATTTGGTTAGTGCATGTGTACCTTGGTTCTTCTTTGAGACAACCAGTGTATGATCAGCTTCTTACTGGTTTATGGTTGTATGATCTCGTTTGGAGAAAGAGAGGGGCGCTCCTTCTGTATATCTTGGATTTGAAAGTCTTGATCAGAGGTGTAATGTTAACTTGATCATGAGAAGGATCCTTATCAAGGATAATACTTCTTTAAGATCTGCCGTTGATCAGCATCATAAGTAAATCACCATCTGAAGTCATAAGGCGATATGCTCTGTTTGAATAGACTGTTTCTATTACAAACGGTCCCTCCCATTTGGGCTGAAATTTGCCTTTGATTTTGTGCGTCATGATCATTGGTCGTCTGATGGCTAAAACCAAATCTCCTTTCTGGAAGACTCTTTGTTTGACCTTCTTATTGAAGGCTTTTGAGATTCGAGCTTGATACAACTCGATGTGCTGCTGAGCTTGTAACCGCTTCTCATGTAGGGCTTCGAGCTCTTGGAGACGTAACCGATCATTGTCCTCTGATGTGGTCTTAGTGATCAGAGCAACTCGTAATGACGGCATCTGGATTTTCAATGGTAAGACTGCTTCACACCCATACAACAGGAAAAAGGCGTATTGCCTGTCAGGGTTCGAACTGTAGTTCGGTAGGCCCAAAGACATTCACTAAGATTTTCATTCCAATCTCGCTTATTCGAGGAAACGAACTTTTTGAGTAACTTAATGATTGTCTTGTTGAATGCTTCCGCCAAGCCACTAGCAGCGGGATTATAGGCAGTTGAAGCCGCATTCTGAATTTGGTACTTATCGCAGAATCGATAGAATACCTGGCTTGCAAATTGGGGGCCGTTATCATGGATGATCCGCCTAGGGATACCGAATCGATGAATGACGTCGTGTTTGATGAAATTAATCATATTAGAAGTTTTGACTTCAACCAGTGGTATAGCTTCT